>CAUYPK010001186.1:0-114770 GCA_963574355.1 Loris lydekkerianus
TATATACTTTTTACAGATAAAATTTTATTTCTAGTGATGTTACTATTGACTTATAGAATTACTTATATAAATTGCTTGAAGCACAGTAACTATGGGCATGGTCAAAACATAGGTTTTGTTTTTTGTTTGTTTGTTTTTTGGTTTGGTTTGTTTCACAGCCAAAGGCAGATATAATAGCTAACTGACTAACCTAGAAATGAAACCCAGTGGCTGAAGAGAGAATACAGTTAAATATCAAAACTCATTCTCAGTAGAAAAACTATTCAAATTTTGTGTTCCATTGCAGGTGGCTAATATCATCTTCATATCTGAAGGACAGTAACATTTTTAGATGGCCTGGGCCGGGTTTGAACTCACCACCTTCAGTGTATGGGGCTGGGGCCATAACCACTGTATATTTATTTCAAATCAAATACTTGGCAGCTTGGAAATTGAAACCTGAAATTCACTAATCACTTTAAATTATTCTGATATTCTAAAGCACAAATCGTACATGTGCATGAGAGTACACACAACTACCTAAATGTTAAGTCCTAAGATGGTTGGCATAGACTTAAATTCAAGAACTCCAACTCAAGAAGTTCCAAACTGGGTGGTGTCTATGGCTCAGTGGGTACAGTGCCAGCCCTATATTCTGAGGGTTGTGGGTTCGAACTCGGCTCTGGCCAAACTGCAACAAAAAATAGCTGGGTGTTGTGGCGGGCGCCTGTTGTCCCAGCTGCTCAGGAGGCTGAGGCAAGGGAATCGCCCAAGCCCAGGAGTTGGAGGTTGCTGTGAGCTGTGACACCATGGCACTCTACCGAGGGCAATAAAGTATGACTCGGTCTCTAAAAAAAAGTTCCAAACTGTTCAGATTAAATTGCCAACATCCAAAGGTGGTCCTGGGGTGGCAGCTAGGAGGAGAATTTTGAGTGACTAAAATATTACCTGTTGAAAGGAATCTTCAAATAATGTTTTCCTTGTCACTGTAATCTTTATGTGCTGTGGCATGGCCAATTGCTGAAATATAAGAATGACACATAAGTCAACTATCACCATTAAAATGGCCTATCAAGAAATGAAAAGGGGAAAAATTTTTTACTTTTATTTTTCCTTACAGAAACAAGTAGACTATAAATGTGAATTCATATTCAATAATGTTTAACCATGCATTTGTGAGCATTTGTGCTAATTATTCAATACATTAACAACAGGAAAACAAGGTATGCACAGAGTGCTTATTTATGAATCTTTTCTTAATTTTATCATCAAAAAGTTATTCAAATTCTTACTTCCAGAAGTCCAGTTAATTACAGGAGCTTGAAGTTTAAAAATATTCACCACAGTAACACTTTGACTAGTACATTCATTTTCTTTAAGAATCCATTAAAAATCATAATTCAATTAAGTATAATATTTATATATCAGAAACAGTTGATCATACCCCAGAAACCTACTATAAATATAACATGCACATATTCATATGTAAAAACATATATTATCTAGCAAAGTCAATTATATTAAACACTTGACATAAAAACAGCTGGTTGGGGCGGCATCTGTGGCTCAAAGGAGTAGGGCACTGGCCCCATATGTCAGAGGTGGTAAGTTCAAACCCAGCCCCAGCCAAAAACTGCAAACAAACAAACAAAAAAACCCAACAATAGCTGGTTAGAATTTATAAATCAGAAAGTGTTTTGGCTTATATTTGAAAACTTCTGCTATTGGAAAGTAATGGGTACTGAGAGAAAAGTGATAATGTTTTCTTATTCCAGTGATTTTAAGCTTACTTTAGCTTCTGTTGTTCATAAAATTATCTAATTGATAAATCTTTCTTTGCTTTAAAAATAAGGGAAAGATATTCCAATGATACCTGTTTTTCTATAGTTAAGTATTTTCACAAACACTGTATAATATAAGCATCATAACAAAGGAAAGGAAGGACAGAGACATTCCCAATACCAACCTGACACCAGAACCGGAAATACTGAACTTTTGCCTTGAAGTCCCGAACATAGGCTATCTGGGGTCCGTTGTCTCTGAGGAAGGACATAGGTTAATATGACATATATAGCTGCTTGTATAAGATAATGTTGAAGGAAAGCAAAATACCTCACCCCCCTCATTATTTAGCAAATACAAAACTATCAAGTACAGCATATTCCCAATATAACTTTTCTTTCTTTGAAATATTTCCCCAGTACTTTTTTAAGTAAAAGGGGGAAGAAAAAAAAAAAAGACTCAGCTCCTATAGCTCAGTGGTTAGGTTGCTGGCCACATACACTGAGGCTGGTGGGTTTGAACCCAGCCCAAGCCTGCTAATCAACAATGACAACTACAACAAAAAAT
Organism: Loris lydekkerianus; assembly: GCA_963574355.1. Lineage (NCBI taxonomy): Eukaryota > Metazoa > Chordata > Mammalia > Primates > Lorisidae > Loris > Loris lydekkerianus. The sequence continues at coordinate 2,329 of CAUYPK010001186.1, forward strand.
AGCTGGGCATGTGGCAGACACCTGTAGTTCTAGCTACTTGGGAGGCTGAAGCAAGAGAATTGCTTAAGCCAAAGAGTTTAAGGTTGCTGTGAGCTAGGACACTACAGCACTCTACCAAGGGCAACATAGTGAGACTATCTCAAAAAAAATCAATAAATAAAAATAAATTTTGATCTTGTTGAAGCCACAGTTGTGGGGTTTTCTTTTATATGCAGCCAAATGTAATAGGGAGAGGTAAAGGAAATTCTATCTGAGAATGCCATCTGTCTCAACATCTATTCCCTCATTTATTCCTAAATGAGACCCTTGACATTTAACTGAGCAGTGTACTACCTGCATTTCTCAGTGTGGCCTTATGACTTAAGCTCGGCTAATAACTCTAAGTGAAAGCAGTGTGTGAGACTTTCAGAAAGGCTCTTCTTTTTTTTTTTTTTTTGAGACAGAGTCTCAAGTTGTTGTCCTGTGTAGAGGGCCGTAGTATCTCAGCTCACAGCAACCTCAAACTCTTGGGCTGAAATGAGTCTCTTGCCTCAGCCTCCCAAACCTACAGGTGCTCACCACAATGCCTGGCTATTTTTTTGTTGTAGTTGTTATTGTTGTTTGGCAGGCCTGGGTAGGATTTGAACCCACCAGCCCTGGTGTATGTGGCTGGTGCTCTAGATGCTGAGCCTCAGAAAGGCTCTTTTTAAAAGAGAGCTGAGATAGCTGGAAATTTTCTTTTTCCCCTCATTACTATTTGCCCTTCCTCCACATTCCAGCCTAGAGTGTGACTCTGAAGAAAACTATAGACCAACATACCTTTATGAACATTGATGCAGAAAATCCTCCACAAAGTATTAGCAAACAAACCTCAGCGGCACATTAAGAAGATTAATGTATTAGTCCCTTTGACTAAGTATGATTTATTCTTAGAATGTAAGGATGATTTAATATATGAAAAACCAACATAATACACACCATATTAACAGAATTTTTGGTTTAGAAAATTTGACAAAATTCAATACTCCTTCATGACAAAAAAAAAAAAAAAAAGGCTCAACAAACTACGAATGATAAAACTACCTTAACATAATAAAGGGCACATATGAAAATCTAGCAGCAATTACCACATTCAGTGGTTAACAGCTTTTCCTCTAACATCAGAAAAATACAAGAATGCCTACTTTCACCATTTTTAGCAACATAGTATTAGAAATTGTACCCAGAGCAATTAGGCAAGAAAAAAGTCTAAAATGTATTAAAAGGTATCCCAATTGGAAAGGAAGAAGTAAAACATTCCACGCCAAAAAACAAAACAAAAACAAAAAACCCCCCACCAAACTCACAATAAACAAATTCAGCAAAGTAGCAGTATACAAAGTCAACACACAAGAATCAGTTCTACTGGCCCACTGCCTGTAGCACAGAGGCTACGGTGCCAGCCACACCGGTGGGTTCAAACCGGGCCTGGGCTAGCTAAACAACAATGACAATTGCAACAAAAAAATAGCTGGGTGTTGTGGTGGGCACCTGTAGTCCCAGCTACTTGGGAGGCTGAGGCAAGAGAATCGCTTAAGCCCAAGGGTTTGAGGTTGCTGTGAGCTGTGATGCCATAGCACTCTACCAAAGGCAACATAGTGAGACTCTGTCTCAAAAAAGAAAAAAGGACCCAGTTCCATATCTATATGCCAACAATAAACAGAAAATTAAAGAAACATTTCCATTTACAATAGCATAAAAAAGAAAAAAAAAAAAACTTAGGAATTAACTTAACCAAGGAAGTAAAAGACTTCTACACTGAAAACTGTATGATGATATAAATTTTAAAAGACACAAATAAATAGAAAGATATCCATGTTTTTGGACTGGAAGGCTCATTAAGATGACCATATGTCATAACCAAAGCAATCCAGAGATTCAATACAAAAAAATACCAAGGATATTTTGTGCAGAAACAGAAAAATCCATCCTAAAATTCATATGGCATCTCAAGGGACTTTAGCCAAAACAACCTTGAAAAAGAACAAAGTTGGAAGACACATATTTCCTGATTTCAAGACTTGCTACAAAGCTACAATAATCAACAGTGTAAGTACTCACGTAAAAACAGACGAGACTTAAAGACCAACAGAATAGAATAGAACACCCAGAAATAAACCCTTGCACATAAGGGTTTTTGACAAGGGTGCCAAGACCAAGCAATGGGGAAGGATAGCCTTTTCAACAAATGGTGTAAGGGAAATTTGGTAGCTAATGTTACAGAATAATGTTGGGCCCTTACACAATACCACATGCAAAAATTAACTCAAAGTGGTTTAAAGACCTAAATGTAAGAGCTAATCCATTTCTTGGATATGACACTAAAAGCATAGGTAACAAAAAACAAACAAACAAACAAACAAATTGGACTTCACAATTTAAAACTTCGTATATCAAAGGATACTATTCAGAGTAAAAAGAAAACTCACATAATGGGAGAAAATATAAATACCCACCATACACAGAAAACAAACTCAACTAGAAAAAAAAAACAACAAATGGGCAAAGGACTTGAAAAGACATTCTCAAAAGAAGCTATACAAATGGCCAAGAAACACATGGAAAAAGATACTCAACCTTACAAATCATTAGAAAAATACAAATAAAAACTACAATGAGATGGCACTTCATACCTATTAGGATGGCTACTATATAACAAACAAAAAAACTCCCAAAATGACGGATGAAAACTTGAGGATTTGGAGAAATTGGAATCCTTTTGCACTGCTGATAGGAATATAAAATGGTGTTGCCACTATAGAAAACAGTATGGTGGCTCTTCAAAAAATTAAATATAGAATTACCATTTAATCCAGCAATTCCACTTCTCAGTATATAAGCAAAAGTAAAAGCAGTCAAAAAGTGGAAACAATGCAAATATCTATACACACAAACACACATACACAATGGAAATGTTATTCAGTTTAAAAAAGGAATGAAACTCTGATACATGCTACATGAATAAACCTTGTAGACATGATTCTTAGTGAAATCAGACACAAAAGGATAAACATTGTATGATTCCACTAATATGAGGCACTTAAATGAGGCAAATTCATAGAGACAGAAAGCAGACCAGTGGTTACCAGGTCTGGCTAGAGGTAGATGGATTAAGAAGTTACTGTTCAATGGATATAAAGTTTCAATTTGGGATGACAAAAATGTTCTAGAGATGGATGGTGGTAATGGTTGCACAGCAATGTATATGTATTTAATGTCAAAAATGATTAACAGAGGAAATTTTATGTTATATATATTTTACCACAAAAAAACCTGCAAATTAATTTTGTTATATATATTTTACCACAAAAAAAATTGCAAATAAATTTTATGTTATATATATTTTACCACAATTAAAAATCTGCCTACTCGCCCTGGCAATGGAGGCCCGTTTGCTGTCTATTGTGACGGTATCCTACTTTGTAAGCTTTCATTACTCTATTAGCCTATCTTTCTATTCTCAATAAACTGTTTAATGCTTGCCAGGGGAAAAAAAAAAAAAAAAGAAGAAGATGAAAACAAAAAGCAGACAACAAAACCAAAACATTAAACAATAAAAAGTTACTTTTCAAAAATGAGGGAAGAGAAGTAATGAGACTTTTTAAAGTTAAAAAGTAATGGAAATGAAAGAAAATAGAAATTAACAGTGAAGTATTAGTCGGTAAGCAGTACTACACTAATAATTTCTAAATAGTTTTCATTAGTGCTGTCAACATATGATAACAAATATGAAAAGTCTCTAGAATAAAATATCCAAGAGGGAGACAGAAATACAAAATATTTAATGAACAGACTTATTAGCAAGCCAAATCAAGAAATAGTAAGGCTTCCACTTCTTGCAAATTCAGATCTTTATATCAAAATCTGAGGAACTGATTTTACTTTTCACCTACAATGTTTAGAAAACTTACAGGGCAGATTTTCCTGTGCGGGGATCTATATAGGTGGTGGTTCTTCTATTGTGGTCCACAAAATATGGAATTCCATCCACTGTGAATCTCATTTCCCAGCCTTCAGGTAAAGGTTTTTCATTTAATTGACTACAAAACATAAGAAAAAATATTAACAGAAATTATTGAAGAGTTGCTTGTTTGCCAAATATAGAAACTAAAACTATCCATAAAGGTAGCAGAAATCTTTTAGAAAATCATTTAGTCCAATCTTTTCAAGCTGTATGTTAGATATCCACCATTCCACAAACACACAAAACCACTCAGTCTTATGTCTAGTTGGCCTATGTTCTCCATTTGCCTAATACCCCACCTTAAACATCTCATGGTAACCGAGCTCTGCCCATTCTGCTTTAGAAGTCTTCATATTCATTCCTATTTTTAATCCCCAAGACCATTCTTTCACTAGCTTTATTATTTTCTTTTCCACTTTCTCAACAACCTCCTAACTGGTTTTTCTGCCTGTAGTCCCACTCTGGCCCAACTCTTATACATGTACTGATATTGGTAACACTGATATTGTTTTCCTAAAATAGAGATCTCATCACTTTAGTTCTCTCTTTAAAAGGCTATCATTATTCTATCACTACTAATGATTAACATCTGAAGTCCTCCATATGGCATCCACTCAGTCTACATATTCTGCCTTCAATGTTCCATTTCAGATTTATCTTTACACCCAAACCTCCAACTCTTCCATGAATCCTATGATTTCGTAGTATACAACTACTCAACATTTCCCTAAAGAAGACATCATGTGACACACCTCCAAGTGAATCCTTTCCTCTTGTCCAAACTACCTATTTTCTTCTGCTAAGGATAATCAAATTGTTAAGTAGGGATAAGGAGATAGAAGAACAGATGGCCTTAAGAAATGCTTTGTCTCCTATAAGAAACAAATTGACCAGTGGGGACTTCCAAGGGGAATAAATGCCTTAACCAGGGGGTCTCCAAGGACTGAATAGATGTTCAGTTTATGATAGGGAGTCTCCAAGGACTGACCAACCAGAAAGAGGTGGCAAGTCTACAAAGTAGAGATATGGCCAAGGCCACAAAAGAGGGTCTTTGGAGCATGTGTACAAGGTGACACTCAAGTGACTTGCCCTCATTAGCATGGTAAAAATCACAGCCCATTTACACTATACAGTTCACAAACACCATGGCAACTATGGGAAGCTGAAGTCAGGAAAGAGGTGGAAGGGAGGGTTCCCAATTCTAAGAAAATTTATAAATATTTCACCCCCAGCTTAGCAAATTGTTAGGAATTAACATAAAAGGACAGACCATAACCCTAGGGGGGGCTGCTGTTCCTTGTTGGAGCAGTCCACTCTCTACTGACTTTAAGAGTATATTATACTTTCTATTCTCTGTCTTTAAACTCAGGGTCTTTTCCACTCATGGATAGGTTCTTTTCATATTATGTTTGCTTAATACTGGCACTTTGCCTGCTTGCATCTGCTTGGTCTGCTTATTTATTCCACTGACTCAGTACCAGTAACCATCCTTCAGTACTAGAAAACAAGAATAAGGGAACACAAACCTGACATTTAGTACAAAATACTTGACAGAATGTTCTTTATGAAGTATTCCTATCTACATCCTAAAACCTAGTTTTATATCTTGAAAACTCCATGGTCCTAGGCAAGCTAGTTAAATTCTCTAAACTTAAAGTTTCTTTATCAGTAAAATGGGAGATAATAATGTCTATGCAATAAGATGAGGACTATATGTGACAAGTAAAAAGTACACAGTACATTCTTTTTTGTAAAATATCACGAGCATGAAAAAGCAAGTATCCAGTGTACTTAATACTGAGACCAACAGACAAACAACTACACTCCCACACAAGAAACATGATTAAATTCAAGTGAGGGGGAAGGAGAGGAGGGAAAGGAATGAGGAAAGAGAAGTGGGATTGGTAAACTCTTACCTAACAGGGGACAATGGAAGTATATACAGCATAATCCCCCAGGTCAAGGCCTCAACTACAACTTGAATTTTGCCTAATAAATGCAAACAATGTAACCTAATTGTACCCTCATATTAATCTGAAATAAAATTAACTAAAACAAAGTGAATGAACTTCCAGAAAAAAAAATCCCAAATTATAGTTATTATTACTCCTATTGCTACTACAGATTGATCATTCTTCTTGTGTCTCTTCAGTATTTCCTATATACTGTTAGCACATTGTTTATAACATATTTCAGTTTGCGTATTTGGTAGCAACTTGCCGCCTTGCAAGTATTACATGACGTTTAGAAAAGGGACTAGAGGCTCAGCACCTGTGGCTCAAGCGGCTAAGGTGCCAGCCACATACACCTGAGCTGGCGGGTTCAAATCCAGCCCAGGCCCGCCAAACAATGACAGCTGCAACCAAAAAATAGCCAGGCATAGTGGCGGGCGCCTGTAATCCCAGCTACTTGGGAGGTGGAGGCAGGAGAATCGCTTGAGCCCTGGAGTTGGAGGTTACTATGAGCTGTGATGCCATGGCACTCTACCAGGGCAAAAGCTTAAGGCTCTGTCTCAAAAAAAAAAGAAAAGAAAAGGGACTAGATTATAAAGTAATAGTGACATATAGATGACTTAATTATAATTTTTCATATATTAAAATAATTCAGGCATTAGCATAAATATTCAAAACCACTTATAAGTGAGCCTAGAAATTTTTACAGTTTCATTATACTATAAAAGAATGAGCAGGTGGCACCCGTGACTCAAAGGAGTAGGCCCCCCCCCCCCCCAATAAGTTGGAGGTGGTGGGTTCAAACCCAGCCCGGGCCAAAAAGTACAAAAAAACAACAACAAAAAAACAAAAAAGAATGAGCCTAGAGCAAGAGCACATGTGTGTAATCCTAGCACTCTGGGAGGCCAAGGACGGAGGATTGCCTGAGCTCAGAAATTCAAAACTAGCATGAGCAAGAGCAAGACACCATCTCTAATAAAAATTGAAAAACTGTAGGATAAGCATAGGGTTAAAAGTGCTAGGCACTAAGGACAGAGTAATCTGGGAAAAAGCCAAGAATCACTGCTGACCATGAGTACTGAAACAATACTTACTAGATATAGCAAACTGTCTCAGCTCTAAGTCATATATTAGCAGTGATAAGATTAAGGCAAGACAGAAGTGCAATGAACAGGCTGTATTAGTTCAAGCATGCAGCTAAAGAAAAACTACTTGCTTTGTAACCTTTATTCTCTCTTTGAAGCTTGCCACTGTGCTGTATTTTCTTATGCCTAAGATTGCAATTAAAGCTAGTGAGGAATGTTAGGAGGGGCCACACCTTTGTTTCTTCTTATGGAGTGTTTGCTGGTGTTTGGCCTCCCTGGGTCCCTTAGTTCAACGCAAATTGACTGAGTAGGTGTTTCACTTGACCTATGTGACCAAATCACACAGACCAAAAAGACAAAAAAATTGCCAGGCAGTATGCTTCTCAGGAGGCTGAGGCAAGAGGAATGCATGACTCTATGAGTTTGAGGTTGCCATGAGCTAGGCTGACACTATGCCATTCTAACCTGGGCAAAAGAGTAAGACTCTATCTCAAAAAAAGGAAATAACCTTGGTGTCCGTAGCTTAGTGGACAGGGCACTGGCCACATACACTGGGGCTGGCGGGTTTGAACCCAGCTCAGGGCTGCTAAACAACGACGACTACAACAATAAAATAGCTGATGAGCACCTATAGTCCCAGCTACTTGGGAGGCTAAGGCAAGAGAATCGCTTGAGCCCAAGAATTGGAGGTTGCTGTGAGATGTGACACTATAGCACTCTACTGAGAGTGACATAGTAAGACTATGTCTCAATAAATAAATAAATAAATAAATAAATAAATAAATAATTGGAAAAAAGTAAATGAAGCATGAATAGGGAACTACTGACTCCTCCCTTTGTTGTCTTTGTGTATTTTGATATAACGGCAGCCAGGCTTTTTAGATGGTTAGGTATAACCATGTGCCAGTTCATTTTTTTCTATTTTGCAGCTTCAGTTTTTTCATCTGAGAGGTTTGATATGAGAGAAAACGATGCAAATGTTTACATCAGAGAGAAAGAATGGGAGGAAAGGGAGGCATTTAGGTTCACTGCTATATAGAGTCACTGTTACCACTGACAGTGTCACTTTCCTGAAGTGTTCTTAAGAAGAACAAAGGGCTGAGAATCATTGCCTAGAATCATATTTTTCTATATTATGTCAAAAGGTTAAAAATATTTAGCATTGGCAGCGCCCATAGAACAGTGGGTAGGGCGCTGGCCACATACACCAAGGATGGCAGGTTTGAACAACAATGACAACTGCTACAAAACGACCAACTGCCCCCATTGTGGCAGGCACCTATTGTCCCAGCTAGCCTGCAGTCTCAGTTACATAGGAGGCTGAGGCAAGAGAATTGCTTGAGCCAAGAGTTTGAGGTTGCTGTGAGCTGTAACGCCACAGCACTCTACCCCGGGTGACAGCTTGAGAATCTGTCTCATAAAAACAAAAAGAAAAAAAAAAAAAAAAAGCAGCCCAGTAGAGTGCCATTGTATCATAGCTCACGGCAAACTCAAACTCTTGGGCTTAAGCGATTCTCTTGCCTCAGCCTCCCAAGTAGCTGGGACTACAGGCACCCACCAGAATGCTCAGCTATTTTTTTTTTTTTTTTTTTGAGAGAGGGCCTCACTGTCACCCTGGTTAGAGTGCCGTGGCATCACAGCTCACAGCAACCTCCAACTCCTGGGCTCAAGCTAGTCTCCTGCCTCTGCCTCTGCCTCCCAAGTAGCTGGGACTACAGGTGTCTGCCACAATGCCCAGCTATTTTTTTGGTTGCAGCCATCACTGTTGTTTGGCGGGCCCAGGCTGGATTTGAACCTCCCAGCTCAGGTGTATATGGCTGGCGTCTTAGCCACTTGAGTCACAGGCACTGAGCCCTGGCTGTTTTTTTTGTTGCAGTTGTTTAGGTGACCCGGGCCAGGTTCAAACCCCCCACCCCTCGGTGTATGTGGCTGGCACTGTAACCACTGTGCTCCAGGGGCCAAGCCATGGAATTTTGAAGAATTAAAAATGCTACCTTTGAAATTCTTTCTTTCTTTTTTTTGGAGACAGAGTCTCACTTTATTGCCCTCAGTAGAGTGCTACGGTGTCATAGCTCACAGCAACTTCTAGCTCTTGGGCTTAGGCGATTCTCATGCCTCAGCCTCCTGAGTAGCTGGGACTATAGGTGCCCCCACAATGCCTGGCTATTTTTTGTTGCAGTTTGGCCACGGCCGGGTTCAAACCCGCCACCCTTGGTGTATGGGGCTGGTGCCCTACTCACTGAGCCACCCTGAAATTCTTTTTTTGGATATTGAATAAATTTAAGTTAAATACAATAACTTTATAAAAACACTGTCATTTGTGGGCAGTAAGAAATAGATATATTAAACCTTAAAGAATACTTTCTGATTAATAACGGAATTTACTATAATGTTTGAGCCATGGAAGATGTGTAGTGAAGAATTAATGATACCAAGAGAGGCTGGCTTTTGCCCCTTAGCTACTAGGTAGTATCTTTAAGTTCCTAGAATGTCCTGCCTATTAGGAGTTTGCCCGGGGGTTTTGATTACTAGACAGTCAATGGCATGATTTATGATAGAAGCTTCGGGACATGCCACAGAAATTCCAACTTTTAGAGAAACTAGAGACTAAAGGTCAGCTGACAAACAACCAGTAGGGGCTTGAGATAAAAGGTAGCCAAGAAGGCAGTAAGTAGTGATTAAATACCACGAAAACTATGGATACCAGAGACTTCCCTGCTTGACCATTACTCAACATTGATGTTTACTATCCTACAACAATGCTGGGTATTTGAAATCCTCCCAGACTCTGCCCTATACATCTGTTCCTTCTGTTGGTTCTAATTTGTATCCTTTCTCTATAATAAATGCAATTTTATAACAGGTTTCAGTAAAGTTCTGAATATTTCTAGTGAATTATCATACCCGAAAGTAGTTGTAAGGATCCCCAAAATTATAGGCAGTTGGTCTGAAATGAGTGGTGGCTGATATCTGAAGTAAAGAACAGTTTTACGGAGGACTACGCCTCTGACTGGACAGCCTGTCAAATCCTTGCAGAAAAGAATGTTCTGGCAGTCCAATAAAAGCATAGTATTACAGACTGTTATGAGTTGAACTGTGTCCTCTCCCCAAATGCAAATGTTTAAATCCTGGCACCCACTACCTGAGAATGTGATCTTCTTATTTGGAAACAGCCACAGCAGATATATTATTTAAGATGAGATCATACTCAAGTTTGATGGGCCACAAATCCTATAGGACTGATGTCCTTATAAAAGAAATGTAGACACAAATACACAGGAAGAATACCACGTGAAGTTTGGAGGTTATGCTGCCGTTAAGCCAATAAACTATAAAAAGCTAGGAAAAAGGCCTTGGGATAGTTCCCTATTGCCTTCAGAGGGAGCATGGCTCTGTTGACATCTCAATCTCAAACTTGTAGCATCCAGAACTGTGAGACAATAAATTTCTTTTGTTTAAGCCACTCATTTATGGTACTTTGTTAAGGTGGCCCTAGCAAAATAATATACATACTATTATATTAATATTAGAGATAAGCAATTACATGTAAAAAGATATCAAAACATTAAAAAAACCATCTTATGGTAATGTCTCTTTATTAATGCCTAACTAGCAAGTTTTTTGCAATGATGTACAGAAACAACATTTTCAGATACTGGCAACAACCACAGAATATTTTAAAACCCTTGCCATTTCTATTGATGTCAAAGTCCTATGCACTGCTAATCATATTAGCCTGTCATCTACATTCATAACAGAAGAAATACTAAATTTCAGATAAAGGTTAGTAAAATTGAACATGTATCTTTTTCCCCTCTAAGTCATATACCCTAAATTCTATCCAGTAATAAGTAATATCAAGTTAAGATATTCTGCTTCAGAACTACTAATCTGTTCTTACTAATAAATGTATATAAGTGAGTTTTTGTTGTTTTTTTTTTGAGACAGTGTTTCACTTTGTCACCCTCAGTAGAGTGCCATGGCTTGTGGCTCATAGCTCACAGCAACCTCAAATTCTTGGGCTCAAGCGATTCTCTTGCCTCAGCTTCACTAGTAGATGGGATTACAGGTGCCCAGCTACTTTTTTGTTGTTGTTTAGCAGGCCTGGGCCAGGTTCGAACCCACCAGCCCTGGGGCATGTAGCTGGTGCCCTAACCACTCTGCTACAGGCACCCCAAATATTTTGAATAATTAAATGTATTCTCATTTTCCAGTGAGGTTTTTTCCTATACTCAAGAAACTTTTGAGTTTTCCATTATATAAAAATAATATTTTTTTCTCTTTCCAAAGTATGTAGGTGATTAATGTTTAAGGCCTTTGGGGCGAAAGAACATATAACTTTGATCTTTGAAATAGAGTCAGAAATAAAGTACAATTCTTGAAAGATTATATAAACACTATTGACTAAAAGGTCTTACCCCTGACTTCTGGGATCTTCCCACTGTGTAATTCGAGTGTTGTGGTTAACAAAATATACTCTTCCATTGCTGTCCGTCCTCTTCTCTTTAAAAAAAAAAAAAAAAAGTATTAGCATAGTCTTATTTCCCAACATAAAATAAAATGATCTGAGTTGGTCTGTTTCTCACTGTGCTGTTCATTTTATACTTTTCAAATAATTGTTTTAAAAGGTTTAATTTCTTCTTTGACTTCTTTTTTCTTTAAAGAGATGGGGTCTCACTCTGTCTCCCAGTAGAGTGCAGTGGTGTGATCATAGCTCACTTCAGCTTGAGTTCCTAGGATCAAACAATCTTCCCACCTTACCATTTTGAGTAGCTTGGGCTACAGATACATGCAACCACACCAAGCTGATTAAAAAAAAAAAAAAAAAAAAAAAAAAAATACTGTGGCTCAAAGGAGTAGGGTGCTGGCCCCATATACCAGTGGGTTTAAACCTAGCCCTGGTCAAAAACGGAAAAAAAAAAAAAATATATATATACACTCACACACACACACACACACACACACACACACACACACACACAGTAGGGACGGGGGTGGGGGGTGTGTCTCACAGTGTTGCCAAGGCTGGTCTTGAACTCCTAGCCTCAAGCAATCCTCCTGCCTCAGCCTCCTAAAGTTCTGGGGTTACAGGTGTAAGCCACCATGCCTGGTCTATATTTTGACAATTAAATTATAGAAGTTTCATTATGTCATAAAAGCTGAATAGACTTAATCTATAATGTCCTGCCCACAGGATCTTTTTGCTCAATCCAACCAAAAGCAGCAAGGATAATTAACAATTCTTTAGCTTTTTACACATGACCTTATTTAATTCTTAATAGCCCCAGGGGTAGGCGATTTTATTTTTATCCTGAAGATAAGAAAACTTAGGTTACGGGATCTATCTGAAACATCAGAATTAAGTAGCTAAGATGAGATGGAAACTTGAATCTCTATTCAGGAATTTTTTCCATTTCACATCAACTCATTTCTTTTTCTTCTTTTTTTTTGGAGACAGTCTTACTCTGTTGCCCTGGGTAGAGTGCTGTGGCATCATAATTCACAGCAACCTCAAACTCTTAGGCTAAAGAGATCCTCTTTCTTCAGCCTCCCAAGTAGCAAGGACTACTGGTACCTGCTACAGTGACCAGTTAGTTTTTCTATTTTTAGTAGAGACAGGGTCTTGCTCTTGCTCAGGCTGGTCTCAAACTCCTGAGTCAAACAATCCACCTCCCTTGGTCTCCCAGAGTGCTAAGATTATAGGTGTGAGCCACCATGCTCAGCTGAACTTATTTTTTAAAGTATAATTAGGGAACATAACTTAATTGCTTCTTTAGTATATGGTAGGCATTGTCCAACTAGGGAAGACATTTCTTTTAAAATATATCCTGTTTCTTAACGTACACTGTTCCAAAATCCTAAATATCTATTGTAACTTTTTTTTTTTTTTTTTTTTGAGACAGAGTCTCAAGCTGTCACCCTGGGTAGAATGCCGTGGCGTCACAACTCACAGCAACCTCCAATTCTTGGACTTAAGTAATTCTTTTGCCTCAGCCTCCCAAGTATCTGGGATTACAGGCGCCCGCCACAATGCCCAGCTATTTTTTTTTTTTTGGGGGGGGTGTAGTTGTCATTGTTGTTTGGTTATAGTTGTCATTGTTGTTTGGGCCTGGGCTGGATTTGAACCCGCCAGCTCCGGTGTATGTGGCCAGCGCCCTAGCCACTTGAGCTACGGGCGCCCAGCCCATTATAACTTTCTAATACAAGGGCTGGGCAGGCAGCAGGGCTAAGTTCTCTAATTACTGCATCTAAAGTTATTCCTTATTTCTCACCTGGCCCTTGCTTTAGGATTCTCCTTGTTTTCTTGTGCCTACTCTATAAAGTTTCCCACTTTTCTGAGCTTTCTCCATTAAGGTTTTGAAGATATGGATATCATTTTCTCTTTTAATAACCAAATCAAACCGCTTTGACATTTCTGTATTAAGTTCTGCTATCTTTGAACTATTGCTATTTCTACTCCATTACTAATTAATTTTTCAAAAGATAAGACTCTGTATCTGAACTTTCTTATTTGGTCAACATGTCTCAAAATGAGTAACTGATGTATCACAGAACAGGTTTAAACTGTTTAAAAAGCATAGTTTCTAAGAATCAGTAATTTTAATTTTCAATCAAAGTTAAAGTTGAAGCTATGTTGACAAGGTTAATTTTTACTTTTATGGCTTAAAAGTAAACACCTATTTTTTAAAAGTTGATACCTATTTTTTAAATAATACTTATTTACATTTTTGAATCTTTACTTAGCAAGACATTAAAGGATGAGTCTTAGACCAAATGACAGCCTTATCAAGATAGAATCTGGTAACAGTTATATTTCTGGCCTTGATTCCAAGATTTCAAGAAGCAGTGATGGTATGGGTTATATTGGATATACTAGTATTACAAACCCACTCCCAACATCTCAGCTACTTTCTACATCAGCTAAGCCTAAAATAAAAAAAAAAAACCCAAGTATGCATTAATATACAGAAAAACAAGACTGTGTATCTCATGACACACACTGAATATTTTAACATAGGCTTTGCTGGTCAAGGCATTGTTGGGTGCAGGAACATGTCACCAACTTTAAGGCTATATCTAAAACACAAATAACCAGCCACAGTGCTATGGCTTACACTTGTTATACACCAGGAAGGTCAATTCATGCCTTGGCAGTTGCATTAAATTAAAAATTTGTAATTCCAGCCTAAGCAAAAGAAAGACCCTAACTCTAGTAAAAACAGAAAAACCAGCTGGGTGTCATAGGGGGTGCCTGTAGTCCCAAATACTCGGGAGGTTGAGGCAATAGCAACTCTTGAGTCCAAGAATTTGAAGTTGCTGTGAGCTATGATGTTACAGCACTCTACTCAGGGTAACAAAGTAAGATTGTGTATCAAATAAATAAATGAACAATAAATAAAATAAAAATGTTAATTTATCTGTAGAATCTAGAATTGTCTTTTTTATTCAAATCATTTTTAAAGATAATTTTTGTAACCTGAAATTAATATCCTAAGTGCAGAGCTGAGCATATGTCTACCTTTTATCTGCCACGTAAGTTTAAATTTTAGGGCCAGAGATTTTCCTTTCAGAAGGTAACCTGAGGCAAGACAAAGTTAATAGCAAATTTTCTCATTTATGTTCTATGTATACACTGCTGATATCAGTATTTTTTGGACAAGACTGAAGGCTCGTCTACTTAATGAGAGGAAGTACTTCATTGAAAAATCACATGATAAACAATACTTAAAGTACTGAACATCAAATATGAATGCACATCAGAATACTTTGACTTGATGAATAAAACAGTAGGGCAGCGCCTGTGGCTCAAAGGAGTAGGGCACCGGCCGCATATGCCAGAGGTGGCAGGTTCAAACCCAGCCCCAGCCAAAAAAAAAAAAAAAAAAACAACCACCAGTAAAAACCAGAAGCTTCTTGTTGTTCTATGTAGTCTTTCATAAAAACTATGAAAACGAGAAAATATACTTGATGAGTAAACCAACTATACAAAGCCCCATTAAACTACATTGTTGAACCAAAAGCATCCTTGGTTCTCTAGCCTCTATAATCAATTGCTTTCTTCATTACTCAGTAGTGTTAGACCAATCTGTCTTGGTACAAATGTTTCCTGACAAGACTATACATAATAGAAATATCACTTTCTGAATTTACTACAGTATTAGGAAATGTCTTCAGTTTTTTAAGATAGAACTCTATCTGTCCCATAATTGGCTTTATTTTGCTGTTTTCCATACTCCATAGTCTCCTTTGCTTCCATGCAAAACTGTTTCTATATTGCCATCTTTATTCTGGAAACTGGCTACAGAACTATGACTATCACATAGGTCCATTTTAAAGTTTAGTAATAAAACTTTAATAACTAAGGTACCCAATATACTCAATAACAGAACACATACTCATGTGCTTCATGATGTAGGGCATCTCTCACAAGTTTTCCTTTAACGGTTCTATAATAATGGTTAGATAATGCTAATTTACCTAAACTCTGAACTATGTTCTAGAAGAACCAATGTGATCACAATTTGTTAATCTATTTATTTTGAAATGATTATTATTGACAGGACATTACAAAAACTATACAGTCTCATATACCCTCGAACCAGTTTACTTCAAAGATAACATCTTCTATAGTTATGTGTTACATTGTACATGGCCTTATACTGAAACCATGAAATGACACTGGTCCATTCATGTTAACTACAAACTTTAATTTTTATTTTATTTTATTTATTTATTTATTTATTTTTTATTATTAAATCACAGCTCTGTACATTAATGCGATCTTGGAAACCACACACTGTAATGTTTATTATTTTACAAAACCGAATTAATTTATGTGAATATAAGCTTCTATGCACATCTGTGCCATGTACAGCTTGATGTGATCATGCTACAAGCAAGATATAGAACCATTCCATAATCACATAAGAACCCCGTGTTACCTCTTACATTTGCACTCCCCTCCCACATACACTGTCTCCTGACAATTACTAATCCGTATGGTTTTATTCTTCTGAGAATGTTACACAAACTGAATCATATAGTATGTAATCTTTTGAGATTGATTTTTCTTCATTAAGCATAATCCCTTGAGGTTTACCTAGATTACTGTATTAATAGTCTAATTCCTTTTTATTGCTGAATGGTATTTTTAAAATAATTCTAACTTACAATAAAAGTGTTTTGTAATAAAAGAGTTAATGTAGAATGTTTGGAGAATTTAATGCCTATTAAGCACTCTGAATTAAACTGACAAAGTCAAAAAACTTCCAAGATACTCAAACACAGTATTGTCTATAAATATTTGATTTTTTAAATAACAGAACTGAAAAATAAATACATTTTTAAAACACAGACTAAAAATAATGACAGAAAAGAATTAAATTACTTACCCCATCCATGTGGCAAAGGACCAAGGGGATCAAATTCCTTATTTTGTGATGTAGCAAACAAATCTTGATTCTAAAAAGAATCAAAAAGTTGTTACACATAAGCAGATTACTGGAGGCCAACTGTGAGTTCTGATTTGCCTTCCCTGGCTATGCACAACATAACATCTTATACAGTTCACATCTTAGAGAAGTGTCAGACAATTATGGATAAATGTCAATATACTTTTTAGTTTGGTGAACTTAAAGGAAAACCTTTATAAACATTGTCTAACATTTAAAATTATTTAAAATTAAAATACTACAAATACATAATCCTTACTCCCCAAATGACCAGTTTTTCCTTCTTACTATAAATTGTACTACATCAATAATATAAAAATTAAAAAGTATATAACTCCCCATAATCATTTATTATACCAGTACACAGAGTCATCAGATAACTGAGAAAAATCTTGTATGTGTAACTTGAAAACTTAAGATCACATACAGAACATGAAATACACAAAAATATCATGAGAAGAGAGTAGTGGGAGCAGGAAGATCAAGCTGTCAGATGAGTAAAAGGAAAGAATTCCAGATGTTAATGAGCCTACTATATGGAACACTTAGACAAAAGGACAGCAGGAGTTAACCTTTGGAAAAAGAATCAAAAGTCATTCTGACTCTATGTAGAAATAATGACTGTGTTTTGGTTTATATGGGTAATCAAGTAGAGATAATTACGTGATCTGCTCAGTAAGACTTGGTGATGCCCTTTCTTCTTCAGTAAGATAATAAACAGAGTCTACTGCTTTAAAAATAATTTTGTTGTGGAAAATAAAAACAAGTAAAATAGGACAATGAAATCCATATACCCAGCAAGCACCAAGATCCAACAATTATCAAGACTTTGCTACCTTTCTTTTTTTCCCCTGTTTTTTGTTAAAGCAAAAATCAAATATCATTTCCCCCCTATATATTTTAGCACACCTCTCTGACATAATCAGACACTGACATAATCAGTGGACACTGATTATGAGTAGCTTGGGCTACAGATACATGCAACTGACATAATCAGAATCTCATCACAACTAGCAAAGAATCAAAATTAATTTATCATCCAATACATCATTCGTAACTAAATGCCAATAGCTTATGTATTAAAATGAGGATCCAAAGGTCTCATGCACGTTTGATTTCATCTTTTACATCTCAATCTAGAATTGGCTCTTCCACTGTCTTTTTGTTTCTTTTTTCCCCTATGTCACTGATATCTCTAATTACAGAAACTGATTGAAACCAATTAACAGATATTCTATTTCTGATTTAATAGCTCTTAGAAGATAGAGCTGTGAAGAACTGGCCTTGCTCCTCCTAACAGACAATTATGAAAAGAAGAGAAAAGTAGGAAGGACAGCAGGAAATACCACAAAAGACGTTAGTGCAAGTACTACAATGGTCTGAAAAGTCTGTTATGACAAACCGTACTGACAATTCTTTAAAATCCAAGCTTTAGTCATTGGCTCTCCCCACACAGATAAACTGGGGACATGCACAGTTAAGCCATGGGCCAGCAAAAGCCACCGTACAGCGTTTCTTCATCAATCATATCCATTCTGAGATTAAAATTGCCGGGTATATGAGAGTCAACTGTCTTGTAACAATGTTCGAAAAAACAGTGGTGGACAAAGACACCTTTACTCAACAATAGATTATTTCTCAGCAACATCCCATCACACCCTCATTTTTAAAGTAAATAGTATTAAGAAAGTTAGATTAATTTACTTCCATTCACATTTCTGGCTATGTTAACAGTAGTTCAAATAGGCTATAAAATTCTATGTAATCTAGAACCACTCTACAACAAACAACAAGAATTTCAGAAAATAGGTCAGATTATTTTCTATTGTAAAGGGAAAAAAAGAACATAGATGAGATTAAAGCGGTAATTCAAAAGAAATTCCAAAGATGACGAGTATAAAATTGTTCAAGTTTGTAAGAATCAATACATACAGTAGCTATTCTAGAAATTTGCTAAAGCTGTCTTCAAACAGAAGGTTTTAAAAGATTATGTACTGCCAAAATGAGATAAAGGGTAGATTTACAGTTGTGACTATGAAGGAGAGATGAGAACTAACATTTCTAAACATCTAGTTTGTGCCAAACATTAGAAAATCTACAGAATTCTCAAAAAAGAAAACGTAAAAGAAAAAAAACTCCCACCTACCCAAAAAAGAAAAAAAAACACCCCAAAATCTCATGAGGCAATTTTATATATAATGTATCTCTCTTTATATGTTTTTACAAAGTAAATGAGTCTTGATGAGGTTAAAAGTCATACAGAGAAAGTAATTATGGAACCAGGATTCGAACCCAGATGTTTGTAACTTCAAAGCCCATGCTCTTTCCACTGGACACCCATGTGGAAACTAGTTTTAAAGAAGGCAGGCAAGGTAGGCATTCAAACCTAGAAGAAATTTGGCCAAGCATACCAAACATGATTATAATTTAGAAAGAAAGATATAAAAATAGCATAGAAATAAAATGAAGGGTAAAGTAGGTCAGGGACAAAAATTAATTTCACCTCTAAAACGACTAGGAAGTAGAATATAGTTAACATCTTTCTAGAGAAAGTGGCAGAAAAATTTGTTATATGAAAGAAAGGTATTTTAATCATAACCAGGGAATAAAGAGAAAGCTGCTGATCAAGGTCAATTTGTCCACATCACTAAGCGATAACTACTATGATGATGAGGTATAAAAAATAGGAATATGGAGAAAAGGAAAAAAGTAATGAACAGTGAGAACAGGAAAATGAAAGGTGCTGTTTTATTCTAATAGATCCTAACACAGTTGATAGTTATAAGTGGAGAGAAAGAGATAGCAATGGAGCAGACTGCTCTTGAGCTCTTGGAGAACTGGTTTCCTTCAGTTCAAATTGTGTTACTCAAATAAATCCATCTTGTTTGGCACAGAGAATGGAATTTCTCAGAATACTACTTTTCTTTCATTACCGAAAAGATCTGTGGGGATGCTTCATGATTTGAGAAATTATAAAATTCCTGGCCAGCTGCCATGGCCTAGGCCTGTAAAATCCCAGAATTTGGGGAGGCTAATGATGGAGGACCCCTTGAGACCAGGAGTTCAAGACCAGTCTGGGCAACACAGTGAGACGCTATCTCAACAAAAGATAGACCGCCTAGTTTTTAAGAGACACAGTCTTGCTCTTGCTCAGGCTGGTCTCAAACTTGTGAGCTCAAGCAATCCACCTGTCTCGGCCTCCTGGAGTGCTAAGATTATAGGCGTGAGCCACCACACCCAGCCCAAAACTTTTTTTAAAAAACAGCCAGGCATGGTGGCACATAACTATAGTTCCAGCAACTTAGAAGGTTGAGACAGGAGAATTGTTTGAGCCCAGGAGTTTGAGGTTACAGCAAGCCATGATCAAGTCCACTGCCCTCCAGCCTGGGTGAGAGAGGGAGACCTTATCTCTTAAAAGAACACCAAAAAACAAAAAACTCCCACCCCCCAAAAAAACAAAAAGCCTGGTAACAAAAATTCCATAATAAACAAAGCATTAATGTATTTGGATGTATTCATCACTACTACTGCAATATTAACTCTAAAGGAAAATAAATAAAATTTAAACTATTGTTTTCCAGAAAGGAAATCTTTTCCTATCAATATAGTTCTGAAGGCAGAATACTATATTTAGCAAACTCCTAAAAGGAATCCAATTTCTTCAGTCTCCCAGGATACCAAATAACTTATTAGGTAAGCTTTACATTTATTTATTCATTTTTGAGATAAGGTTTTGCTCTGTTACCCTGGCTAAAGTACAGTGATATGATGATCATAGCTCACTACACCCTTTAACTCCTGGGCTCAAGTGATCCTCCTGTCACAGTCTCCCAAGTGGCTAAGACTACAGGCATGTACCATCTGGCTAATTTTAATAAAGATGGGGTCATGCTATGTTGCCCAGGTGGGTTTCCAACTCCTAGGCTTTAAAAAAGTGATCCTCCCACTTCAGCTTCCCAAAATGCTGGGATTACTGGTGTTAACCACTATGCCCAGCAAAACTTTACTGTTAAATGTTAAAAAGTGATTCAACTCTATCTTGGGCTCTGCACAGCCTCTTAAGAGTCAGGTATTCTAAGATCCAAGTTTTCAAATAGGTCTGGTTAAGTTAAGGCAGTACTAAATTTAAGTTTTTTTTTTTTGTTTGTTTGTTTGTTTGTTTTTTTGGAGTCAGTGTGACTATGTAGAGTACCATGGAGTCACAACTCACAGCAACCTCAAACTCTTGGGCTTAAGCGATTCTCTTGCCTCAGCCTCCCAGGTAAATGGGACTACAGGTGCCCGCCACAACACCCAGCCATTTTTTGATGCAGTTGTTATTGTTGTTTAGCTGGCCTGGGCTGGGTTCAAAGCCACCAACTTCGGTGTATGTGGCTGGCGCTGTAACCACTGTGCTACAGGCACCAAGCCAAAATTTAAAATTGTTTTTAATTCTTTTTAAACTGTTTGCATTTACTTTTACTACTATTTTGTGCATGAATTTTAGGTTGTCCTAACTTCTTTTTTGTTTAAAATTCTTAACATTAACATCCAAAGGAAGCCAGACTTTATTAAACTAGACGGAAAGATTAGATCCCATACACAGAATACTCCAAAGTCTAAACATAATACTTAGCCAAAGCAACAACTAGGTTGCCTTCCTACCCATACCTTTTTAGTGCTTTACATGCATACAAAGGGAAGAGTTAAAAACTGAATACTCTGCCATTCGATCCTATAATTCCTTTACTAGGTTTATACCCAGAAGACCAAAAGTCACAATATAACAAAGACATCTGTACCAGAATGTTTACTACAGCCCAATTTATAATTGCTAAGTCATGGAAGAAGCCCAAGTGTCCATCGACCCACGAATGGACTAGCAAATTGTGGTACATGTATACCATGGAATACTATGCAGCCTTAAAGAAAGATGGAGACTACCTCTTTCATGTTTACATGGATGGAGCTGGAACATATTCTTCTTAGCAAAATATTTCAGGAATGGAAGAAAAAGTATCCAATGTACTCAGCTCTACTATGAAGCTAAATTATATATAGCACAAGACTATGGGGAAAGGGCCAAGGAAGGGGAAGTGAGGGGAAGGTTTTGGTGGAGGGAGGGTAATGGATGGGGCCACATCTACGGTGCATCTTAGAATGGGTACAGGCAAAACTTACTAAATGCAGAATACAAATGCCTACATACAGTAACTAAGAAAATGCCATGAAGGCTACGATGAACAGTTTGATGAGAATACTTCAGATTGTATATGAAAGCAGCACACTGTACCCCTTGATTGCACTAATGTACACAGCTATGATTTAGCAATAAAAATAAATAAATTAAAAAAAAAAACTGAATACTCTTATTAATTTATTATGCAATAGGTTGCTGCTTACCCCATAAATGAATCTCTGGTTAAACTGTTGCATTGCTCCTTGAAGTTGACTACGTTGTAGCTGCCACTGTTCATAGTTCCGAACAGATTCCAATGTAGGCCTTTGCCATGTTGTTGTTCTTGTGAAATGGTCAACATAATAAATACGTCCCATGTTGTCAACCCGCCGTTCCCAACTAAATTAAACAAAAAACAAGCTAATTCAACAGAAACGTAGGACATAGATGTAATATTTTACTTTGAGAAACTACTTTTGATTTACATGAAGTCTTTTATGTTTTTTAAATGGTTTGTGGGTGAACTTAAGAAGAACATTCATAACAATTTGTTTCTTGAAAGTTCGTAAGATGTCCTTAAAATGCAATGTATATTCCATACATAAGGCTCAACCAATCATTAAGTCAGTTTCTTTCCAATGTTCTTTTTATTGTTGCAATCTTATTAGTGACAAGTTATATACGTAGCTTTTCACCGCATCAAAAGCACTTTTCTATAATACAGCTACCTTCTTATCATTTTTAATACCTATAAAATATTTAAGTAAATGTCAATGCAATAACTTTATGATTTCTGTGTGGTTAAGGGTTGTTTCCAATATTCTGATATCATAATACCCTTAATACAATAAACTTATTATTATTTTTTTTTTAATTTTTTGAAACAGAGTCTCAAGCTGTCATCCTGTGTAGAGTGCTGGGGCATCACAACTCACAGCAACCTCCAACTCCTGGGCTCAAGCGATTCTCCTGCCTCCACCTCCCAAGTAGCTGGGACTGCAGGTGCTTGCCACAACGCCTGGCTATTTTTTGGTTGCAGCCATCATTGTTGTTTGGCAGGCCTGGGCTGGATTTGAACCCGCCAGCTCAGGTGTATGTGGCTGGCACCTTAGCCACTTGAGCCTTAGGCGCTGAGCCACAATAAACTTTTTTTACTTTGAATTATTATTTCTAGTAATCCTAGAAAGGATTGCTAAGAGTATGTTCATTATTATATACACAAACATATGTGCCTTCTTTAAAAGGTATAGTTAATTTACACTACTAGGAGCAATTTATGAGGTAAAATTTCTCACCAACACTTTATTTTTTTGGTGGCAACCCAGGGAATCAACCCAGGTTCAACACTTGATATCTGCTAATTTAATACATAAAATAGTACCCTTTAAGTATGTATCAAGATTACTAGTAATGTTCAACATTTTTCCATGTTTGCTACTGACTTTCCTCTGGACTAAAAACTAATTTTTCTTTCAATTACTTTATACATGTACATATTAAGTGCTTAAAATCAGGTATTAATACGCACTTTATTTCCCCAACTATTTTATAATGACTTCACTATTACATAATAATTTTTTTTATATACTAGTAATATTATCGCATATATGTGAAATAGGCTATGATTATTACTCAAATAATTACTCTTTAAGAAACTAATCCTAAAACTCTGCACCTTTGAGCCAAGTAAACAGTTCGGAAGGAAAAACCTGAACAAGATCTATGGGATTTTTAGGTCAGAAATGAATGAAAACAAAAATCATCCATCATGCTCTGAATTAATTCTCTAGCTTTCTTCTTTCTAGTCTGCACAAAGTAGATAAAGGACAGTAAGAGGAAAAGCAGAAATGTAGGGAAGACTGCATATAAATACAATCCACAATTCTGAATAAACAAATCTGTTGTTTTAATTTAGACACTTACCCAGGAGGTAGAGGTTCTGGTCTATCCCACGTTGTTCTTTTTTCAACATGATCTACATAGTAAACTCGTCCATGCTGGTCCACTCTCTGCTCCCAACTTAAACACAAAAGGGTTATTTGTGTGAGAGCTGGCTTTTTTATCCTATGTTTGCCTTTAACTGAGGCTAAAAACAGCAGATTATAAAGAAGATACAAAATAATTTAGGAAGAAAGTCAAGAAATGTCATCTTTTGAGGGTGGCACACACTTAATGAGATTTCTTCTATGTAAGTGTCTGCTTGAGGAGTAAGTTATATTTCTAAAGAGGCTCAAGGGTGATCCACTTAGGTGACCAAAATCAATCTAAATCAGGTCAGGGTATACTCAGGACTTGAGTAGAAAAGAACACTATAATTAATGCTATGAAAGCTGAGCAAAGATGGCACAGCAACAGTTTGTTTGGGTGCTAGAAAAATTGAAATCGAAGAAGGGAGAAAGGCTAAAGATTGGCCAATCTGAGTACTTTATTCTCCTTGGTAAGGTTATTTATTCTCAAAGTGATGAAGATAGGAGTTAACCATCATAACTGGGAAGTAGCAATGACTTCTAAGAGTACTCAGTTCCTTTTTACTAATCCCTTGTACAAACAATCTTTTAATTTGGCTTCTCATGTAGGTATTTCAAAAATGGCGTACCAACACAAGTAATATAATCTGTGTAGTAATTAAACTTCTCATCATAAGAGTTTATTAATTTATCAGCCAAATGATTTTTACTTTCAAACCATGCTATGGATTAATCTGAATGCTACAATATCTCTATTTATAAAAATTATACTTAAGAGTACTAATAATCTTAAAAGTAATCAGAAATTAAAAAGGGATTATGACTACTCATTTCCTCAGTTTTCTTTTTTCTTTCTTTGAGACAGAGCCTCAAGCTCTCGCCCTGGGTAGAGTGCCATGGCATCACAGCTCACAGCTACCTCCAACTCCTGGATTTAAGTGATTCTCTTGCCTCAGCCTCTCAAGTAGCTGGGACTACAGGCATCCACCACAACACCGGCTATTTTTTTTTTTTTTTTGGTTGTAATTGTCATTGTTGTTTGGCTGGCCTGGGCTGGATTCAAATCCGCCAGGTTTGGTGTATGTAGGGCTGGCGCCTTAGCCGGTTGAGCTACAGGCGCTGAGCCTCATTTTCTCAGTTTTCTAAATTACTACAAAGTAATAATTTAAATTATTACTTTGACTTTTAACAAAAAACTCCTTAATTTTGAACAGATCATCCCCTTCCAAAAAGCAATCTAAATTAGGTGATTATATTTTATTACGTGGCCTTGGTTAGCTTTCAGAATCCTTTAATTTAAAAAAAAAAAAAAAAAAAAAGAACTTTTCCACTTAACCCTGGAAAATGAGGGGAGAAATTTCAAATAAGGTGGAGCTTTCTTTATTTTGACTCCAGTCCCTAGAAAACCAGTTACAATGGCTTAAAGACAATTTTTCAAAGAATGGAATATTCTTTGAAATTCATATATTCCTTACTTAATATATGTAGAAGCATAAAGAAAAAAATTTTAGTCAAAAAAGTTAACTCACCCAGGTGGTAGGGGAGCTTGAGTTACAGGATTTAATGGCCTAGGGCCTGAGCCTCCAGATATCGTAAGAGGAATTATTAATCCAGATGTTGCTCCTTCAGATGTATTTGTATTTGTTGGTGGTAGAGGCCCTGTACTAGATCCATCACTTTCAGAAGTGGCTGATGGTGATCCATTAACAGAGGCTATAAATGATATAGGGAAAAATGGGAAAATAATTTTTTATTTTCTGAAATCTAAATTCAAGATAGAATTTTAACTTTAAGGCAGGTGACACATATAAAACTTACAATATAGGTATACAGTTCAAAGTTTACTTAAAGAAAATAAATAATGGGAAACAGTCAATGTTCCCACTTAGGTCCTATCTACCCCTATGCTTCATTTATTAATTACAAAGCATATGCAGATTTTGATAGGAAATAAAACTTTTAGAATAAGAAAGCATTAGGGTGGTGCCTGTGGCTCAAAGGAGTAAGATGCCAGCCCCATATACCAGAGGTAGCAGGTTCAAGCCCCGCCCCAGCCAAAAATTACAAAAAAAGAAGAAAGCATTAAATATTCCTTGGTATTTTAAGTTCATTTAGTTATTTTCCAAATTCTTAAAATTGCTTTCCTGTGAGACCCTGCTGTTTAGAAGCCAATTTTTCTTTTTCTTTTTTTGAGACAGAGTCTCACTTGGTCACCCTATGTAGAGTTCAGTGGCTTCTTACCTCACAGCAACCTCAAACTCTTAGGCTCAGGTAATCCTCTTGCCTCATCCTTCTGAGTAGCTGGGACTACAGGCACTTACCACAACGCCTGGCTATTTTTTAGAGACGGGGTCTACCATCTTGCTCAGGCTGGTCTTGAACTCCTGAGCTCAAGCAATCCACCTGCCTCAGCCTCCCAGAGTGCTAGGATTATAAGTGTGAGGTACCACACCCAGCCTATGCAATAACAGTCTTACAAATAGTTATTGATACTATGATACTAATGCTAATGATATTGATTGATACTAGTTATTATTGATACTACATCTTTATGAAAAGAAATACCAATTGACAAAAACAATTCCTAGAGGAATTCAATAATATTGTAACACAAAGGTATACAGTCTTAAAGACTTAGAATACATTGCTAACAAAATCCTTTACAGAAGGGGAAGATGTATAACTGAATACAAACTCATTTAATGAAATGATTTGTGAACAATGACTTACTTTTCTAATACTTGGTTTAATTACTTTGCACTCTCTGCCTACACGCCATCAGAGAGAAATGAAAGATTTATTCTGGCTAATTAGAAAAACAGATACTCTACCTACAGGTGTTCACATGTTTATGCATAAAATGTGCTCATTTGTTTTGTAATTTTTGCTTTAAAATTGGAATCACTTAGCACTATTGGATTATTTAGCATTTACTAATTATCTTTTTGAAGACTAGACTGGTAACAAGGAATTGAATCCCTGGCTATCCAACATGCTTTTTCACAAATTTACAAACCATATTAAGAAACTTGCAATTTTAACTGTACTATCTATACTTTATATAATGATTGCACAATTTTCATTCTCAATAGAGCACTGCCTCATTAACTTCATATTGGAAATAAAACTTATGGAAACTTCTTGGTTACTCACAGAAAGATTGCTATTGGTCAAAATCTCAAATGTAAAAATACAGCCAAAAACTGACCTACAAATATCTCCTAACATTTACCTGAGCATCAATTCCCAAACAGAATATTTTTACAATCACAGTACTGAGGCCCGGGATACACACCTGGTCTACGTGGGGTAGGCGGAGGTGGTCGTGAAGGTCTTGGAGGCCTGGAAGGTTTAAAACCACCATTTGAGAGTGATGGAGAATTATTCCCATTAATCCTCCTATTTTCACTAGCTCCTGCATCCTCAGGATCATCTGACCCATTTGTGTTCACTCTACATAACAGAAAGGGGGAAAAGAAAGGGAAAGAGAAAATTAATAAATACTTTTTGAATTTAAGAAAAAGGCTGGGTATGGTGGTTCACACCTGTAATCTTAGCACTTTAGGAGGTCAAAATGGATGGAATGCTTGAGGTCAGGAGTTCGAGACTGGCCTGAAAGAGTGGCACCCTGTCTCTACTAAAAATATAAAAACTAGTCAGGAGGCTGAGGCAAAAGAATTGCTTGAACCCACAAATTTGAGGCTGCTGTGAGTTATGACGCCATGGCACTCTACCCTGGTAACAAGAGTGGAGACTTGGTCTCAAAAAATAAAAAATAAGGCCGAGCCAGGTGGCTAGCACCTGTAATCCGAGCACTCTGGGAGGCCAAGTTGGATAAATTTCCTGAGTTCATGGGTCTGATACCAGCCTGAGCAAGAGTGAGACTTAAAAATAGCTAGGAATGTGGCAGATGTCTGCAGTTCAAGTTACTTGAGAGGCTGAGGCAAGAGAATCGTTTGAGCCCAAGAGTTTGAGGTTGCTGTGAGCTATGACGCCACAAAGTAAGCCTCTGTCTCAAAAAAAAAAAAAGAAAAAATAATAAATATAAAAAGTAGAAAAACTATCTGAGCACTGTGGTGAGTGCCTATAGTATCAGCTCCTTTGGAGACTCAGACAACAGGATGGCTTGAGCCCAGGAGTTTTAGTTTGAGGTTGTTGTGAGCTATAACGACACCACAGCACTCCAGCCCAGAGCCACAAAGTAAGACTCTGTCTCAAAAACAAAAAAAACAAACAAAAAAAAAAAAACAGCAGGAAGACAAAAATTTTTTGGTTTTAATAGCTTAAAATAAGTTTCCTAACGTTAGAGGCGGTGCCTGTGGCTCAGTGAGTAGGGCGCCAGCCCCATATACCAAGGGTGGCGGGTTCAAACCCAGCCCCAGCCAAACTGCAACAAAAAAATAGCTGGGCATTGTGGCGGGCACCTGTAGTCCCAGCTGCTCGGGAGGTTGAGGCAAGAGAATTGTGTAAGCCCAAGAGTTAGAGGTTGCTGTGAGCTGTGTGACATCATGGCACTCTACCTGAGGGCGGTACAGTGAGACTGTCTCTACAAAAAAAAAAAAAAAAAAAGAAAAGTTTCCTAACGTTATGCCAGCCTATCAAAACACATAAAATGCCTTTGGGTAGAATCCTATATAACTCCCAGAACTCCTAATTAGTGCTGACTACCTATAAGAAGGCCAAAGCACCCAAGAATATGATCAGAATGCAGGATACTCCACTTTGACACTGCTCTCCTTCCACTAAATGAGGTTTCTAAACTCATCCTGTGTAATCCCTCTCCATACTATTTTAAGAAATTACTTTGTTTGGCTCAGCGCCCCCCCGTAGCACAATGGTTACAGCGTCAGCCACTTGCACCAAAGCTGGTGGGTTCGAATTCAGCCTGGGCCAGCTAAACAACAATGACAACCGCAACAGAAAATAGCCAGGCATGTGGCAGGAGCCTGTAGTCCCATTTACTTGGGAGGCCGAGGCAAGAGAACCGCTTAATCCCAAGAGTTTGAGGTTGCTGTGAGCTACAACCTCATGGCACTCTACCAAGGGTGACAAAGTGAAACTCTGTCTCAAAATTTAAAAAAAGAAAAAAGAAATTACTTTGTTCATTTTTTTTTTGGAGACAGAGTCTCACTATGTTGCCCTCTGTAGAGCGCCATTGTGTTACAGCTCACAGCAACCTCAAACTCTTGGGCTTAAGTGGTTCTCTTGCCTCAGCCTCCCAAGTAGGTGGGACTACAGGTGCCTGCCACAACACATGGCTATTTTTTTGTTGTAGCTGTTGTTGTTTAGCAGGCCCAGGCTGGGTTTGAACCTGCCAGCTCCAGTGTATGTGGCTGGTGCCCTAACCATTGAGCCACGGGTGCCAAGCCTAAGAAATTACTTTGCTTGATGACTTGAGATATAGGGGGAAAAAAGAGAGATTATTAATTAGTGGGACAGAAGAGTTCTTGCTGCTTCTTAAATAATTTATAACAGCTGGTAGAATGAAGCAAAAGTGGGAAATTAAAGTTTCTAGTTCTGAGATTGTTACTGATAAGTTATGTGACCAAGAAAGGTCTTAATCTTTCTGCACCTCAAAATTATCTTGTTTGTATGATTCCTCCTGAAAACCTTTCAATTAGAAAATTCATACTAAATTGCTCATCTAGAGCTAGACAAGTTTGAGGGAGAAAGAACATTCAGGGAATGAGGTAAATCTGCCATGATAAAGGTAGAGAAGAACTGGATTATAGAAATGGTATGATTTGTTGTTAAGGATTAAAATCTATGATTTTAACATCCATGCTATTCACCCTTCTAACATTTTTATCTCTGTTTTGCAACATTACTATCTGACAACTTGAGTACAACTCCTTAAATGTCCTTGATCCTAGATATTAAATTCTAAAATCCCAACAACTATAACTTCTTATTTATTCTACCTGCCTCCTATAGGATCTTTTGTTCAGTCTCACCATGACCTTCCACCTCCTCAGTCTTCACAGTTCATCAGCTCCCTTCAAGTTTCCCATGGGCTTCATTATAGGCTACTTTCCCTAGTACCAGTACTTTTCATTCCTTTCCCCTTGACCAAAAGCCTCCCCTCTCCCAGCAATCCTTTCACTACAACTAATCCTTCACCTACTTTTTCCACTACTGTTCTCTATGGCCAATATATAAAGCTGAAGTATGTTCCAGTTGAAAAGCCTGGTGTATTTTAGTAAATAAACTAGGTAAAGTAGTATATTAAAGAAGCGGACTATTCTACAAAAAGTCTTGATGGATTTTCCACTGGACCCAACAAGGAAAAGTTCTGAGGTTTTCACTTCTGATGACTCACAAGTCTTTTTCTTGTTTTTGTTTATTTGTTTGTTTGTTTGGTTGGTTTGAAATAAGGTCTCACTAAGTCATCCAGCTAGGGTTCAGTGGCATCATCACAGATCACTGCAACTTTGAATTCCTGGGCTCAAGTGATCCTGCTGCCTCAGCCTCTGGAGTAGTTGGACTACAGGTGCACACAACCATGCCCAGTTACTTTTTCTATTTGAGACAAGGTCTTGCTGCATTGTTCAGGCTGCCTTTTCCTCTCTTTGTAAAAAGAAGATATTATAGCTCAAGTCTCCTGGTAGCTAGGGAATTAGAAATGACAGGTGACAATGACAACATAGTAGTGACAGCATAGATTGAATGTAATTAGTATACTGGTATTAAAATTAACAGTAATAAAAAAATTAGTAATTTAGTACAAAAAAGTGTTTACTAGGTCCTGTATGGTCATATAGACCTAGGAAAAAGAAAAAAGTTAAAATTGTGCATTTTCAGTCTAAATCATTCTAGATGAGCAGTATTTAACTTTCTGAAGTTAGATCATGTCAAAGAGACTGAGGCAAAATGGGGTATAGTCCATATTATTCAATAACTTCACCTGGGCTATCCATACTGCTTGGAAAGTCCTTGAAATTATCATCCGCCAAAATGATAATTAGCTGTTATCCCTCAGTTTTCTTTCCTACCTTAAAATTTCTTTGTTTCACTAATCATCTTCTTTGTTTCCCCATGTCTGAAAAAG
This sequence comes from Loris lydekkerianus, assembly GCA_963574355.1. Lineage (NCBI taxonomy): Eukaryota > Metazoa > Chordata > Mammalia > Primates > Lorisidae > Loris > Loris lydekkerianus. Next base: position 32,973 of record CAUYPK010001186.1, read on the forward strand.
TTTCTCTCTCCTTCTTCAAGCTAATTTGTCTAGTCTGTCTACATGTCCTTGTTGCAGACTACATCCTCTAGGACTTTCCAACATTATTTAAAGCCTTTCTTGTATCTTTATCATATTCCTTCTTCTATGTCCTTCCTCTCAGTCCATAAATAGAATCAACCCTCCCTACCTAAATTATTTTCTCAATCCTAAATGCTCTTCAAACTGTTTTCTCACTTTCCTTTCTTTCATTATACTTTTTTGTATTTACACAACTAAATTACATAGTACATTTTAATTTTTTAAAAAGACTTTCAGGGCGGTGCCTATGGCTCAGCGAGTAGGGTGCTGGCCCCAAATACTGAGGGTGGCAGGTTCAAACCCGGCCCCAGCCAAAATGCAACAACAAAAAAAAATAGCCAGGTGTTGTGGCGGGCACCTGTAGTCTCAGCTACTCGGGAGGCTGAGGCAAGAGAATTGCCTAAGTCCAAGAGCTGGAGTTTGCTGTGAGAAGTGACGCCACGGCACTCTACCGAGGGTGACAAATTGAGACTCTGTCTCTTTAAAAAAAAAAAAAGACTTTCAAAGTGAAAAAGTAATTTCTAATTAGAAAATAAAAATTGCTTGAAATCCCACATCCTGAAAATATTTACCATTAAGATATGGGAGTATCTCTTGCCAGCCCTTTTTCATTGGCCACGACTACAGTCATACAATGTATAACAGTATCGTATCGTAAGTGGGTTTGTTTTGTTACGCATTACTACTGGGCATTTCTCCCAGATTATTCAAAATCATATGGACATATTATAATTCAATCATTTTCTTTTCACTGACCTTTTTTGTAAATTTTATTTCCTTCAGATAGAATACCAGAATAGAATGGCTGGGCTACAGCATGTAAATATTTTGAAGGCTGAAATACTGATTGCTATATTGTTTTAACAAATAATAAAGTGGACAGGCAAGTAATGAGCTGTCCAAAAATATTTTTTAAAGGTCATAATTGATCTGTTCTCTCATTAGCTGTATATGAAAATGCCTCTTTCACCATGAGATTTTAAAATTTTGGGGCCGGGTGCAGTGGCTCACGCCTGTAATCCTAGCAGTCTGGGAGGCCAAGGCAGGTGGACTTCCCTGACCTTACAGGTTTGAGATCAGCCTGAGCAAGAGTGAGACCTCGTGCTTAAAAATAACCAGGCGTTGTGGAGGGCACTTATAATCCCAGCTACTCAGGAGGTTGAGGCAACAGAATCTCTTCAACCCAAGAGTTTGAGGCTACTGTGAGCTATGACACCTCGGTCTCAAAAAATAAAAAATAAGGTTGGATGTGGTGGCTCACACCTGTAATCCTAGTACTCTGGAAGGCTGAGGTGGGTGGATTTCCTGAGCTCACAGGTTTGAGAACAGCCTGAGCAAGAGTGAGACTAAAAATAGCCAGGCACTGTGGCAGGCATCTGTAGTTCCAGCTACTTGGGAGGCTGAGAGTTTGAGGTTGCTGTGAGCTATGATGCCACAAGCACTCTACCAAGGGTGAAAAGGGAAACTGTCTCAAAAAAAAAAAAAAAAAAAAATTTTTTTTTTCTCAAGTTAGTAAATAAAAATGTTAATGCTATTTTCTTTAAGGAAGTTGAACAATATTTCATATAATTACAGGCTATTTGAGTTTCTTTTTTCATGAATTATATATATTTTTCTATTAGAGGAGAAGAGTTTTCCTTACAAGAGCAGTCTGTAATCTGAGGATACTCACCATCTGTTATGTTACATTGGTTAAATATTTCCTTTGCTTTTGTTTGTCAATATATAAGTTTATTTGTATATAATTAAGTTTAATCAGCAATGAATTAACTATTCATATTTTCTTCAAAAGGTTTTATAGTTTCATTTTTTGAAATCAATTTAAAAATCAACTTGGAATGTATGTACTCTGATCTTGGGAAAAACTATAGCACTGATTTTTCTTCTTCCAAACAGCCAGTCTACTAATATAGGCTCCTTCTTTTCTGAAGCATCTGACAGTTTTCAATATCCCACCTTCAAAAAACATTCTTCTCCTAACTTCTTTCATATTGCTTTTGTAATCTGGTACTCCTACTTCTAATCATCCCTTCTTTCATTTATTCTCTTCCTCCCATCCACTAGATATAGGTCTTTATGTTTTTGTTCTTGTCCTCCTTTTCCTTCGCCACAGATTTTCCCCTAGGAACTGAAATGTTATGATTTCAAAATTTCTGGTTATCTCTGAGCATGATCCCCAAATTGGAATCTCTGTCTCACTCTGGTCCTCTAATACCAAATTAGCATCAGAGATGCAGCATATAACTCTCCCATCTGAAAAGGCCCCATACTCCTAAATTCTCCCTCCCTCCTACATTTTGGTTATGGGTGATACTGCTATCCTTCCTGGGAAACTTAACTTTTTTCCCCTGTGCCTTTTGATATTTGAGATCTAAGTCCCACTGATCCCACTTTCATATTCTCCTTCTACTCTTCCATAATCACTGCTCCACAGTTCCAGCCTTTGTTACCTCTCAGTGGATTACTGCAACAACTTCCCATACAGCTCTTCTTCCAATCTTGACTCACTACCACATAATGCAAACTATGACCACTGACAAAATAATTTTTCTTATGCTGTTTTCAGCACACCCTATTCAAATATTTTAAAAGACATACCTTTTCGTTAAAAAGGAAAATCTATTACATAAGCCTTTACTTGTAAGCCAAGATTTCCATCTGGCCCTAACCTATCCAATATTAAAAATAACTAACATTTATTGATGGTTAAGGTACTTATATGATATCCTTTCAACTTCAGGAGGCAGTGAAGCATGACAGTTATGAGCCCAGGCTCTGAATGTAAAGCAATCCTAGGTTCATCTGTGCCCACTTAAACTATTAACTCTGGCACGTTTCTTTCCCTTTCTGAGCCTCAGTTTTTTCATCACCTATAGAAATGATACAATTGTACTTACCTCGTATCAATGTTTAAGGATAAACTGAAAAGAGCAAGAAACATGCCCAGCACAGTTCCTAGCACATAAGAGGCAATAAATACTAACTGATTTAGTCTACTCAATTCACCATTGCCATTTCTCCTTTTCAGAGACTAAAGCTTTTAGCCAAACATTCTGACTAAAGATTTCCTATGAAAACACCCTGCGCTCTTTCTCACTTCCATGACTGTTTTTCTTCCTTCTACTTAGAATTCTTGCTCTTCCGGGGACGCTATCTAGAGGCACTCAAAATGGTGCAGCGGTTGACATACCATTGTAGGCTTTCCTACAATACAGCCTCTAACAAAACCAGGCTGTCCCTCACCCCTGGTAACAGAATTGTTTACCTTTACACCAAGAAGGTTGGGAAAGCACCAAAATCTGCATGTGGCGTGTGCCCAGGCAGACTTCGAGGGGTTCGTGCTGTGAGACCTAAAGTTCTTATGAGGTTGTCTAAAACAAAAAAAACATGTCAGCAGGGCCTATGGTGGTTCCATGTGCGCTAAATGTGTTCGTGACAGGATCAAGCGTGCTTTCCTTATTGAGGAGTAGAAAATCGTTGTGAAAGTGTTGAAGGCACAAGCACAGAGTCAGAAAGCTAAATAAGAAAATGAAGTTTTTTTTGAGTAATAAAAATTAAGACTGAAAAAAAAAAAAAAAAAGAATTATTTCCTCCCTTCAATTCCTCAAAGATATGCATGTCCAAATTATGTTTTTAAGTACTTAGGTCAAATGTTTTTCTCTCCATGGAGCCTTAACACATTTTATTTGATATACTACTTTATATCTTTTAAAATAATCATGTATTATTTAAAAATAAAAACTGTTCAAGAAAGAAACAAGATCTGGGGGGCCAAGGCAGGTGGACTGCTTGAGCTCACAAGTTCAAGACCAACCTGAACAAGAACAAGATCCCATCCCAGCTACTCAGGAGGCTGAGGCAAGAGGATAGTTTGAGCACAAGAGTTTGAGGTGGTTGTGAGTAAGTCTCTGTCTCTTAAAAAAAAGAAAGACAAGATTCAAACTAGTTCTGAAGTAAAATGATATAAGATTAAGATGGAGTAACATTTCAAGCAAGTACCACAAGTTTAGACATTCAAGAAACAGAATTGTTATGTAATGGAAAATATTTTCCAAAATAGTTTGTTACAATGTGAGAAAATGTGTGTCTAACCATAGCAATTCTCAAATTATAGGTGTAACAGTATCAGCATCACCTAAAAACTTACTAGAAATGCACATCTTGAGCCCCATCTTAAACCTTATAAATCCTGTAGCTAGAACTTAGTAATCTTCAACAAGATGTCAAAGTGATTCTGATGTGTTCTATCAAGTATGAGAAGCATAGTCATGTTAAATAGCACTTGGTGGTTGATTTTAGTTTTTTTATAAGTTTAAGTACCTATATACTCAAGTATAAGCCGAGTTTTTTCGGCACAAAATTTGTGCCGAAAAACCTGAACTCAGCACAAATTTTGTGCTGAAAAAACTTGGCTTATATGTGAGTATATACGGTACTTTTAATAAGATGTGAAGCTAAAACTAGAAATAGATTTGAAAACTAATTTAGAAATTATATATGAAACACAATTATCAGTGAAACCACCACCACCACCATTAGCTTTGAAAAGCAATTAGCACAAAATCTTGGACCAGTAGGCACCAATTATCTTGGTACTTCATAAAAATGACAGACATATAGCGCATTCAGACATATTACGGAGAAAGCAAATCAACAAAACTACATTCATGATATGGATAATGCTAGAATTAGGAAATACAGGTAAAATAACCTAAGTATGCTTAGTAAGAACTACTACTGGAGTGTGGGGGGGGGGGAGTCCTTGTTCATTATCAGGGGTATCCAACCTGTTTTCTTCTCTGCTGCACACTGGAAGGAGAAAGATTGTCTTGGGCCACACATTAAATACACAAACACTAATAAAAGCCATTTGGCACAAAAAAAGAAAGTTTGTGCATACTTATTGTGATATCCAACACCAAGGATAAGGAAAAAAAAATCCTCACAAAATCATGCAGCTTGGCTTAGCACCTGTAGCTCAGCAACTAGGGCGCCAGCCACATACACTAGAGCTGGCAGATTTGGGTCTGCCAAACAACAACGACAACTACAACCAAAAAATAGCCAGGCATTGTGGTGGGTGCCTGTAGTCCCAGCTACTTGGGAGGCTGAGGCAAGAGAATCACTTAAGCCCAAGAGTTTGAGGTTGTTGTGAGCTGTGACGCCACGGCACTGAACTGAGGGTGACATAGTGAGATTCTAAAAAATAAAAATAAAAAATTATGGGGCTCACTGGACCCCCTGCTTGTTGCCCTGTATTTTATAATTATGAAATCTGCCAGCAAAAGCAAAGAGGAAAAGGCAGGTACAGCCATGATTACTACACATTATTGCTTAGAGAACCTATCATCTCAGAAGTGTGTACTTCTTAATATAAACACATACACAAGAATTCATATTTAACACAAAAGATAAACTCAAATATTTGTCAGGCAGTCTCAGAAACTTAGAAGATACTGTTCCCCACGTGACAATAATTCACATGGGAAAATATACAGCCTTGATTAAATAAACGTCATGAAGCAGGGGCTCTAGCAATGCCTTTGCAAGAAATTTATGTATGTCCAGAGTATCGGTCATTTCATAAAAGTATTTTAAGAAAGAGACTTGCAAAAAAACAAATACGCAACAACAGTAGCTTAACAGAACCTTTTAAGGAACATATAAATTTGGCCAGGTGCGGTGTTTCCTGTCCATAATCCTAGCTCTCTGGAAGGCTAAGTTGGGTAAATTGCTTTGAGCTCATAAGTTTGAGACCAGCCTGACTAAGAGTGAGACCCCCATCTCTACTAAAAACAGGAAAAAACCAGCCAGGTGTTGTGTTAGGGCGCCTGCAGCCCCCAGCTACTTGGGAGGCTAAGGCAAGAGAACAGCTTTAGCCTGAAGAGTTTGAGGTTGCTGTGAACTACAGTACCATGGCAATCAAGTAAAACTCTGCCTCAATAAATAAATAAATAAATAAATAAATAAATTCTATCACATTCCCATTTAATAATGCAGATACAGGTTTATTATGCAAGAGGAGTTAAATGACCAAATCAAACTGAAATATTATAATGAAACATTTTATGGGGGGTATTTCAGGAATTCAAGAAATCTTCTATTAAACATAATACTAAAAAATGGCATAAAGAGGCATAATAAGTTTTCTTCAGAACTACCAAGATGTTTATATAATTTTAAAAACCTTTCTGTTGCTTTTTTTTTTTTTTTTGAGATAGAGTCTCACTTTGTTGCCCCCGTTATGAGTGCCGTGCTATCATAGCTCACACCAACCTCAAATTCTTGGGCTAAAGTGATTCTCTTCCCTCGGCCTCCCAAGTAGCTGGGACTACAGGCATCTGCCACAACGTCCAGCTATTTTTAGAGATGGGGTCTCGCTCTTGCTCAGGGTGGTCTTGAACCTGTGAGCTCAGGTAATCCACCTGCCTCGGCCTCCCAGAGTGCCACCACACCTGGCCTGTTGCTTTTAATCACAGTGAAAAATAAAATATTCTTTGGGCAAAAAGTCACAACTCCTTAATATTCTACTTCTTGTGAAATTAGTATAGGAGATGATTCTATCTCATAGGAAGTGACTCTGTTAAGGTAGATTTCCATTAGGTAAGACACACAGTTTCATAAACTTTGATTCTGGGCGGCACCTGTGGCTCAGTGAGTAGGGCACCAGCCCCATATACAGAGTGGAGGGTTTGAACCCAGCCCCAGCCAAACTGCAACAAAAAATAGCTGGGCCTTATGGCAGGTGCCTGTAGTCCCAGCTACTCAGGAGACTGAAGCAAAAGAATCACCTAAGCCCAGGAGTTAAGAGATTGCTGTGAGCTGTGATGCCACAGTACTCTACCAAGGGCGATAAAGTGAGACGCTGTCACTTAAAAAATAATAAATAAATAAATAAACTTTGATTTTCCAGAAGAATCTTAATAAGTTGTCTTTAATTTTCCCTTGAATTCTGTGACACTGCTTTTCTGATTCTTCTGCCCTTCTGATTACTCATACAGTTCATCAGAACCTTCCTACCTGTTACTTACCCACTTTAGGAAAATCTATGGAATTTTTTTACCACTGCACTCTGTAGCTAAGACATGTTACTTACTGGTTTAAGAGTATAATCATCTCTTTTCTTAATTTTATATATTACGAGTTTCCAGGATAAACAATATACAAAGTTTGTTATTTTGATTAGTATAACCCAAAGCTTTGAATTGTTTTTAGGCCCAAACCTAAAGACATGCACCCCAAAGTGCTAAACCTAACCTAACAGCAAACAGTTAGTATAAATCTCTGCCCCTTGTACTACTGGCCCAGAAGAAACCACAGTTAGTTGCGACCTTCACATATACATAAAGCTCAGACTTCACCTTTCCTGGAAAAGAAGCTTAACAGCACAGGGATGACCCTGGGATTCAGAATTCACTGTCTTTGGAAAAGAGCTGATACATTTACTTTTTTTGGAAACAGGGTCTTGCTCTGTCTCCGAAGCTGGGGTGAAGTGGCATGATCATAGCTCACTGCAATCTGCAATTCAAGTAATCCTCCTGAACAGCTGGGACCACAGTTGATGCCACCAGTTCTGAGCGATTTTTAAATTTTTTGTAGAGACAGGGGTCCTGAATTCCTAGGCTCAAGCAATCCTCCCACCTCAGCCTCCCCAAATCCTGAGATTATAGGCATAAGCCACTTGATACATATGATAAATATCAACCTGATATATTTAATTTCTACAAGCTAAAATATCAGAATTTGGCTATCTCTGAACTACTATAGATAGCTACAGTCAGTCTTTAATCTTTCACACTTATGTTCTAAATTGTTTTTCACCCTAATTTATTCTTATTGTATCAATCTGAACTTAAAGTTTTGACTAAAATGAAACTATCAAGTCTCCTTTGTATCATTCTGCATTCTGTGGTAAGCAATCAGTAAACTCTTACCTTGTTTCATCCTTGGGTCTGGAGCCATCTTCATTCTGAGAAGCACCTTTAACATAAAAGTTTAAACAGGAAATGAGTTTCAAGAGAGTAGCTTTCAACCTTTTTTCCTAAACATACTATGTAAGCAAAGTCTTATTAAATCTTTTTAACAAAGACACTACAACTTAAATTCCAACATGACTTTAAAGGGAAAATGTGATAAATGTTCACGGAATTGAAATAAGATTTACCAAAATTTTGTGTAAACGCTTAGTGTAAGAGGTGTTAATTTGTAAAGGTATATTACTTATGCACTCACACTTCTGCCTTTTTTGAAATATATGTTTGACTAATTTGAACCTAGTGTTTTAGTCATTTTTCATATCCTAAATACCTCATAAAAAAGAAATCTGAAAAATAGTTTGAAGTACAGAAAAGGCACAAATGCGTTTCAAAGTAGCCAAAATGAAGTCCACAATGTTTCTATTTTCTTCCAACTTCACTAATAGAAAATATTCCTACAATTCAGCCAGGGTCTTTTTTTCCTACAAATGTGGTGGAGGGACGCTGCTAGCAACAGGCACACTAATAGCAGCAGTACAGATGGTAAACAGAGGAGAAGGAAAAACGTTAACATGCAGAAACAAGAATGCCAAGTTCAATAGTCTAGGTTCATTTCATAACAGAACAATAGTACCTAAATATAGTCATAGTTTCAAACAGTGAAATCTTTACTATGTAACATCAGAGAATATTTAGTGGATTAATGCATTAAAAAGACATTATGCTCTGGCCACAATATCATACCTAGCAAGGGTGGCAAATGTCTGATTCAGCCTATAAATAATACATTTTTATTTATTTATTTATTTTTTGCAGTTTTTGGCCGGGGCTGGGTTTGAACCCACCACCTCCGACATATGGGGCCAGCGCCCTACTCCTTTGAGCCACAGGCACTGCCAGAAATAATACATTTTTAAAATGGTATAGGAAATGGACAATAAAATATGGTATATCTATGCAAAGGAAAACTATTTGGCAATGAAAAAGAACTATTAAAACATACTATGTCGGCTCTGCGCCTGTGGCTCTAGCGGCTAAAGTGCCAGCCACATACACCCTGAGCTGGCAGCCTGGGCCCAAAAACAACAATGACGGCTGCAACCAAAAAATAGCCAGGTGTTGTGGCGGGCGCCTGCAGTCCCAGCAACTTAGGAGGAAGAGGCAGGAGAATCACTTGAGCCCAGGAGTTGGAGGTTGCTGTGAGCTGTGATGCCACAGCACTCTACCCAGGGTGACAGCTTGAGGCTCTGTCTCAAAAAAACAAAAACAAACAAAACTCACTACATACTTCAAATATTGTTTTAAGTACATAAAGCATTCTGTTGGATACTTGAAAGAGAAGTCCATTCTCTGTTTAAAATTTTTAAAAGTTGAAAAACTGACTCACAATCCTACACTAACACTATCCAACACAAACACACACACGGAGAGAAATGTATGCCCTCACGTTTTTTAGTTTTATACAAAAAGTCAAAACAGGGACTTAGGGTGCCTGCCTTCCTTCTCCAGAATTACTTAGTAGGAAGTGAAACAATGTTTATGAGAAGGAATGTGGTTTAAAAAAAACAAAAATATATGAAAAAGATAAAAACATAACACCTTTTCCCCTGTTTTTCAATCTGGTTTTGAGCCCCGCCCAGGAGGCTGTGTTCCTCTATGGTGAAGTCAGGAGGCCCAGGTCACACCCAGGCAGGAGGGTGTAAAGCAACCTATCTACTTCAGGCCGCAAGGGGGCGTGCTCACAAACCCACAAAGTCAGTCTGCTTCTAATTGTCACCATGCAAGGCTATTCTCGTTAACAGCAGTGATGAAATGCTCCTTTTCACTCTGTCTTTTGGCATGACACTGCACAGGGCTCACCTTTCCATAAAGCATCGCAGCTCTCCCTGGAAACCCCAAATTACAAATGCAGTAAGAGATGATTTGCGTCCTGACTCTTCTTCCTGGTCCATTCCACTGTGACTCAGTACTTGGAAGTCTAGCCCAGCGCCAGGCACAGAGCAGCCACTGCTTAGGAATGATCAGTGGATGAATCAAGGAGGGAGGATCTTACACACACTCTAATAGGATGGAAAGTTTTTTGCAACCGTATTCTTTTTATTTTTCTATCATAGTTCTGATAATGGTATTTAAAAAGCAGGTCCCTCCTGTCTGTCATGCATTCCTTTGATTTCCATCTTTATTCACATAATGAGGAACACATAACAGACCACAGAAATACGGACTCCCAAGAAATTTGAGAATCGCTTACCTATGTACTTAAACATTCTAAAAAGCAACTAATTTCATATCATATTCATGCCTACTTAATAAAAAAAAAGATAAGCTAAAAGGGAAAACATAAATGGATAAGATTTTGACCACCAGCCCAACCAAATTGAATCTGAAAGCTTTCAAAAACTGTGATCTAATTATCTAATTTCCCAGCAGATTATGAAATCCCCAAATGACTGTATTATTTACTAATGTGATACTGTTGTGTCACAAAATAGGTAATGTAACAAACTGCAAAATACTCTTCCACCTCCAATTCAATTTTGGAGCAGTCCCTGGGGTACATTGGCACTTTGCGAGGTTTCCAACTCAGTCCATATCAAACTGAGCTCATGTAAGAATGGAAATGAGTCTACAGGACTGACCAGAATATAAATCCCCCCAAAGGCTCCTGTACATCTGAACTTAACACTATATCTAGATTTCCTGGGATACTACTGCCCATTTCAACCAGACTGAAAAAAATAAGCCTTTAGGCTGTCCAGAGCCCAGCTTCTTGTAGACATTCTCTGAGTCAGAGCTGCCTGTTTCCCAGTGACCCAGAGGCCAGTTCTACTTTCTTCTGGAATCCACATTTTTAACCAAAATACTAAGAAAAAAATGTCTCTACTGTGCAGTACTGATAGATTTTTCCTCAGCCGCATGTCTGCATAGTTGAGCATCTAAATGCCCGCCACCACCCTCGCTGAGCTCTGGTTCCACAAAAAGGCACCAAAAACACTGTCAGCACAGGTACCAAGTCTTACAACACCTGCCTTCACTGCAGGATCAAAAGCATGCAAGTCATTAAGCTTTCATCACCTGTGAAACAAAACAGCAATTCCTTCACAGAAAGGTGTAGTAAAAATCAGATGATGACTGCCATGGTCATCACTTGTCATCAGTTAAAATGAGACACTATAGCAATTCCTTACTGAAAGCGCAGGTAGGTAAGGTGATAGCCTGAAAACAGAAAGGCAGGGCTGTACTTATGCAGGCTGCAAAGCTTCAGAGGGAGACAGGATGGCCCAAAGACTACTGCGCTGCCCTTAAAGGGCCAGCTGGGAGACAGGAGCTTTCGCTTCCTGCAGGAGGAAGAATATGGTATAAAGGCTCAAGAGAATTGGATTTATTTTGATTTCTCCTTAAAAGAGAGGAACCTAATGAGGAATTATGTTTCAGAAGAAAACATTTAGACCTGGCTAAACTCGACAGGCAATTTAAGAGCACATTTACAGTAGGGGCAATGTGACAACCCCCAAAACACACACACCCTCGCAGGAGCCTGATGCCTTCAACTGCACTGGCTTTAAACTTTCTATGGTCTGCTATGACTTTCCAATGGCGTTTCTTTTAAAAAAAAGATTCCCCAAGGTTGTTCTGCTCATCTGGCAGTCCCAATCCTTGCTGTGTGCCAGGTGCAGGACCTACTTGGGGGGCATGTGAAGGAGTCCCCCAAAATGCTGGACTAGCATGAGGATGTTCACAGGGCTTCCACGAAAAGGAAGGAAAAGCACCCTGCAGGTCCAGAAGCTCACTGAACGTTAAGTCCACACAGTTGCTAAAGAAGCATCCAAAAGCCCCTAAAAGTTGTTATTACCCTGAGGACACAATGATGAAGTGGTTTCCAGCTGGATTTCAAAGATCAGGAAAACATAAAATAAGGAGGGAAGGAAGGCATGTGTATGAGCCATAGTCCCAGGCTAAGCTTAAGCTTTGGCTTCACAGCATCCCACCCAGGGCAGCTGCAGAGAAGTGCCATGGCCACTTCCACAGAGCAAATGCTCCGAAAGTACTTGTTTCTTCTTTTTTAGACAAAAGACTCACTAAATCTAGCCTGGGTTCAAGCGATACTTACTCCTCCTCCGTCAGCTCCTGAGTAGCTGGGACTACAGATGCCTGCCACAATACCTGGCTCATTTTTCTGTTTTTAGTAGAAAGGGGGTCTCACTCTTGTTCAGGCAGTCCATCCACTTAGGCCTCCCAGAGTGCTAGGATTACAGGCATGAGCCACCACGCTCAGCCCATATCTCCTTTTCTATGTGACAACAGCAGCCTTTTCCCAAGACTTGCTTTTCTCGGTTTTTGTCTGTTTTATTCACACAGTAGGCCCTCACACACGTTAATTTAATATATGAATCCATTCCAAAAGGTGCATAATTATAAACAGCCAATCATACCATGAAGTACATCATATGGAGACCAAAACAGCCACCAGAAAGAAAAACATCACTAATGTTGCCATTGGACTACACCCTGACTGGCTGGGATCTAAGTCTATATATCTAACGCCACAGCTTCACAAATGCAATCAAGAGGGCGCCTGCCAGAGGGACTGAAAAGAGATCCTAGGTGCAGCTTGGAGTCCTCCCATATTTATTTCTGCACACTTGATATGCACCTCTCCCTTGTCAACCTGGTACAACATGTTTATTTAAGAGATAATGTTGCCGTGGAGGAGTGCACAAGGCAATAAACAGCTTTTGCAGGCAATTAAATGCAGAAGTGAAATGGAGCTGCTGGTCAGCGGAACCAGCCATTCATCATGAGTTTGTTCCAGTGTCACAAATGTTATTCCTGTTTCACAACAGGACAGGAATCTATGATTGGGCCACAAATCTCCACAGGCTGGAGGCAGACTGCAAGTGATTAAAGCAGCTCTCAGCGTACAGGGCATTTAGACAAAATCTGGAATGCTGACCTAGAAGACTGCTATATTTTTTTAAATTAGGCTTTGCACTTAGTAGGTGTTCAATAAACTGTGGCTCACTTGATTTTATAGGGCAAAATGAAGGAAATCTCAACTGTACAATAAAAAGTTGATGGATTCTTTATGCAAATAATCCAATACCCTTTCTATACTCATCTCTAAAAATTCTGGTTTTAAAAAGCTATGATGCTTGGCCCAGTGCGGTGGCACATGCCTGTAATCCTAGCACTCTGGGAAGCTGAGGAAGGTGGATCACCCTGAGCTCACAGGTTCAGGACCAGCCTGAGCAATAGTGAGACCCCATCTCTAAAAATAGCCAGGCATTGTGGTGGGCACCTGTAGTCCCAGCTACTCAAGAGACTGAGGCAAGAGAATCGCTTGCACCCAAAAGTTGGAGGTTGCTGTGAGCTATGATGCCACAGCACTCTACTAAAGGTGACCAAATGAGTCTCTGTCTCAATGAAGAAAAACAAAAAGTGATGATGCCTTCCATTCAAGTCAGACTTTTCTCTATGAACAAGAAAGGAGGGATTGATTCCCTTATTTCTGATATAAATGTGACTCTTAATTCTTCTTTAAATTTTGATTGCTTTTTTTTTTTTTGAAAAAAATTTGAGGCTGGGCGCCCATAGCTCAGTGGTTAGGGCACTGGCCACATGCTCTGGAGCTGGTGGGTTTGAATCCAGCCCAGTCCTGCTAAACAAAGCAAAACAAAACAAAACATACAAACAAAAAAATAGCCAGGTGCCTGTAATCACAGCTACTTGGGAGGCTGAGGCAAGAGGATTGCTTGAGCTCAAGAGTTTGAGGTTGCTGTGAGCTGTGATGCTTTCTCACCCTACCAAGAGTATTGAACACCTACTTAGAGACAAAGTGAGACTCTGTCTCAAAAAAAAAAAAAAAAAGAAAGAAAGAAAGAAAAAGAAAAAAATATGAATCCTTCCTTCTTCATTCTGATATAGATCAGAAAGGAGTTATCCCACAGGATACAAAATCAATATACCAAAGTCAAACCAATAGCAAGCTATCTGAAAAAGTAATCAAGAAGACAATCCCATTTATCATAGCTACAAAAAATACTTCCGAATAAATTTACCAAGGAGGTAAAGGATAACTACACTGAAAATTATAAAACACTGCTGAATACTCTGGCACTAAGAGGCAGGAGAATCACTTAAGCCCAGGAGTTCAAGGTTACAGTGACTATGAGCATTGTACTACTGTAATCCCCCTCCAGCCTGAGTGACAGCATTGAAATCTTGTGAAGACATAAATAAATGGAAAGAGATTCCAGGTTCATGAATTGGAATAGTGTTAAAATGTCATACTACCCATATCTACATCAGAATCAAGAAAGAAAAAAAAAATTTGTATCCCAAATCAAGTATTTTGTATTCTAGCAGGATAACTTATAAAAAGATGGCTCCATCTGGCAAACTTAGGAGGACAAGTCAGGTCTCAACAACAGAATCAAGGAAGTAGATGCAGACTTGGCCTCAGATTCCAGCCCTTAAGTCTGAGCTAGTTTCAAACCAAGGAAACCAGTCAGGAAACAACAGCTCAGATGCTCTCCAGATACCGCTGTGGGGCATCTTCCACAAAGAAGCCAGAAAAGTCAGGTAGAAACCAATGAACAGTCCCTACCCTGCCTGCCACTGTCCAGAGAGCAGAGTCAGAGTGCCTTCCATCCCGGATCCCTGTTCCCAATTCCTCTGCCATAAAGACAGCCCTGGTTAAAGTGAGCATACAAGCTCTTCTCCTTTCAGTACTTCAATACTTCCATGAGTATTATTTGTAGGTTGTTAGTATTTAATGAATACTTCTTTATAACATCTATATCTCAATGAGCACATTTTGTGCCATTATTATCTTTATCTATGCATTATGTTTTCTACTTCCTAAAGGGATCAACTTCTTCCCCAATGATACAGAAATCTTTCTATATACTTTCATCCTTGCTCCATATTCACACACCAATCTTCTAACTTTTAAGAATGAAAATGTGCATTACTTATATCCTAGCTTGTTACTAAGGGGATCCGAGGTAACTAATTAAAATACATATGAATAAATGGTGAAGACTTAAAAAATTTTTTTAAAAAGGAGGATTAAGTTTCAAAAATGGTAACAGAAATTCATTGCAGTTAATTATCAGCATAGCACTTCCCAGTCTGCACGTAAATCCTCACATAAACTCATCATCTCACTTGAGTTACCACACTGCCTTACATACCCATGCAACAGTTTGATGAAGATGGTACCATACACACTTTACAGATAAGAAAATGAAGATTCAATGAGTATTTTGTTCAAGATTACAGAGTTAAGGCTAGGCATAGTGTAATCCTAGCACTTCGAGGAGGCCAAGGAAGGTGGATTGCTTGAGCTCAGGAGTTCAAGACTAGCCTGAGAAAGAGTAAGATCCCGTCTCTACTACAAATAGAAAAACTAGCCAGGTGTGGTGGCTAGTGTTTGTAGTCCCAGCTACTCGGGAGGCTGAGCCAAGGTGATCCTTTGAGCTTGTTGTGAGCTATGATGTCACCTCACTTTATTCAGGGCAACAGAGTGGAGACTCTGTCTGGAAAAAAAAAAAAAAAAAAAAAAAAGGCGATTATAGAGTTAATTCCAAGTTAGAATTGAATATGGATCTTCCAGTGCCAGAATCCAGGTTCCTTAAAGCACACCCTATTGTTCCCCTAAACCAATGCACCTCATCACTAACTAGCCGTGGTGCTGGAGACCTCAGTTTTCTCTAAACCAAAATGGAAGTGGACTAGGACTCTTTAAAATCCATTTCAGCTCTGCTTGTCACTGTACTGATTTTCATCTGTCATTTTGCAAATATGTTTGCAGGGAGAATGGGGACCAAAGACCCCATTCTTGGCAAAGGAAAGCACCCCCAGAAAAAGAGGAAAATTAAAAAGTGAGTCAGAACAAAGAAAAGTTAGCTAGTTTACCTTTAAGCTAGTCATTGCTAGCAAGCTTCCTGCCTTTTCTGAAATTCTAGCCTGTTTGGGGATACAGCTTACAAACACCACTGCTGGGTCTGCCACCACTCTGAGGAAAAATGGTCATAGAAGAGGCTATGACAAGACCTAGAAAGATACTGGGTCGTTTCCTGCCTAGTAAACAGGCAAAGCAGATACCCATTGTGGAGATTTGCATTTGCCTGGGGCAGGGATCAAGAGAGTAGCTTGAGCCCTGAGATATGGTCAGAAGAGTTTATATCCCTTATTGCAGAGGAAGATCCTCTGTGGTGGTGATGGGAGGAAAATTCCTTCCTCCCACCAATTCCTCAGAGGAGACTAATGCAGGTTGCATTCTACTCCACAAGGAACTAGAAGAGTTTAACACCTCCCTAGAAATCTGTGTGTGTGAGCTCAAGCAGGAGGTTCTCCCAATACAAGGCTCAGATTTCAGATTTTTCAAGGCCAACCTTAAGGTTAATAATAGTAACAATAGTTGCTGATATGCTCAATCAGAGAAACTGCTGGTGTCTTTATTCCCTCCCTATCCTACCCTCTGGGCAAATAGCCTTCAATAAAAGCAGAGTGGGGCAAACACTCGGGGTCATTGCCAGAATCCCACAAACGGGCAATGGACCCCTGGGCTCCCACCTTTAATTCTACTCTGTGTCTCATGTCTTTTTCTTCACCACGGTTTCTAACTCTATATTTCTTCAGTCAGTCACCGCCAGTTCCACAGGTCTTAGCAGACCCTGCCCCTGGAGCGGGACCCCAACAATGTTGGTTCTTGTACCTGTCATGTAAAAGTTTATTTCCATTACAACTAATTTTAGCAGGCATGACTAAAAAAACTGTAAGTCAAGCTTGTGCTTATATTTCCTTACAAGATTAATCCACAGACTCATAAAATGTCAGAAAGGACAGGGAGA
Organism: Loris lydekkerianus; assembly: GCA_963574355.1. NCBI lineage: Eukaryota > Metazoa > Chordata > Mammalia > Primates > Lorisidae > Loris > Loris lydekkerianus. The sequence continues at coordinate 49,867 of CAUYPK010001186.1, forward strand.
CGATATGGTGAAGTGCCCTCGTCCAAATTTTTAGGATCATATTTTTAATGCTACACACATATTGCAGACATGCCAAGACTGCATGTTTTAGGAAAATGTCAGAGCTCTATTCTCATCCACGCATCAGCACTATTTTAGAAGTTTCTGAGTATTTCTGACATCCACAGTGATGACAGAAAGTCGGAATAGAGTTACAAGAAGATCCCCAATGGAAAACAAAGTACTTATATAGACATTCCAAGCCCCAAGTAACTAAAGATGGCCTCAGTATTAGTACTTAATTGATCTTGTAAACTTTACCTGCAGAGACTTCCACACATTTCTCAGAGGTGTCAGCTCACACAGGGATCCTTGGAAGTGGTTTCCAAAGCCCTTATTTTGTTGTAAACCCAGTGATAATTAAGATAGTGTTGAAACACACACTTTGGAGCCAACCGGAAATGGATTCAAACCCTGGCTCTCCTCCCACTTGGTGGTTGTGTGATATTGGATAAGCCGTTCTCTGAGGCTCAACGTACTTACCTAATAAAAAGGACAATACCATTTTCTTCCTAAGGCATTAACTGCTTAATCTATAATAGTTGTCATTACTGATGTTCTTATTTACTAAGAAAGGGAATCAACCACAGTAGGAAAAACGTCTTGACTCAAAATAAGTTGTTATATGAGATAAATCACTGACCATGACTGGGTAGGAAATAAAAAGGCTTTAAGCCCTTAGACCCATCATTAAATGATGCCTCAGTGTCTCTCCTGGGCTCAAACCAGCAATACCTCACTAGCAAGTCCTAGGGAAGATGCTAATCATCACAACTACACATCCTTCATGGGACTAAGAAACTTTAGCCAATTTTTTCCCTCCTATCCTGGCTAATAGCTAGATACTACCCAAATCAAGCTTCTTCTTAACAGAACTTGTCCTCAGGGAAATCTCCCTTAGGACCCAGCAGCTGAGGCAGCTCTCCAAGACCAAGCAAAGGTACGTTCCACAGAACCTGTCGCCCTGGGCTGATCCTCAGAGGGTGGACTTTGATAAGTGACATCCAAGGATATCTAAGACCTGTCGTACCCTTCCCAGGTTTTCCAGGTAGAGAGCAAAAATAAACAGTAATATGCCAGGCAATCACCTGCCATTTGAAAGATTTTGACGGAGTGGAAGGGTCGATTAATTTAGCAGATTTCTGACTGTGCTATAAAGTTGGTGTTAAGTTGATTGTCTTTCTTTCAGAAAAAATTTTTTCTCATCCTTCATCACCTAATCCAAAAGGTTCACAGACCCTCCCATCTTCTTTATCCCCAAAGCTCAGGAGCAGCCAAAACCTCCCAAATAGCAGAGCCTGGCTCCTGGGAATCTGCAGAATGAGGTTTAAACTAAGATTTTTCTACCTGCAGGGTGGAGAATCTCCAATAGAAATCAACCTAAATTCTTCCCCAAAGCATAAAATCTACAGGCCTAAAGAGGTCCAACTTGAAACTCCATAAATTATTGTGTTTCCTTTACACATGCCTATTACCTCTTGATTCTATTTTTTAATCACTTTTATTCTTTGTAGAGATTGTGTCTCATTATGTTGCCCAAGTTGGTCTTGAAGTCCTGGCCTCAAGCTCTTACTTCAGCATCCCAAAGTACTGGAAGTACAGGATAAGCCACCAGCCACCTCCCAATTCTAATCCCAATGTACATTAGACTCCCTTCAAAAAAATTTGATTCCAAAAATAAAACATGGAAAATTTAGGAAAATTTGTAACTTGGGGTTAAAACTGACATTTTAATAAATGCAAGAAGTCAGATACCTGAGGGTAGCAAGAGAATCCAAACAGTGGGTAACTTGAACATTAACTTCCCACACCCCAAAAAGCAGAGGCAAAATGGAATGCATTTGTTCAAAGGAAAATTTCAATTCACATTTTTCAAAGTGAGCTTAGAAAGTCTAAGACTTCTAAAAAGCGTCCAACTCACACAATCAAGTAGACTGGTGGTTTCCAGGGCTGGGGACTGGGAGGCAGAGAGAGGGAGATGTTGGTCAGAGGGTACAAACTTTCAGGTATAAGATGAGTAAGTTCTGGGACTCTAATGTACATCATGTGACTATAGTTAATACCATAACATATACTTGAAACACACTAAGAGACTAGATCTTAAGTGTTACCACCACACACACAAAAATGGTACTACGTGAGTTGATAAAATGTGTTTGTTAATTAGCTCGACTGTGGTATTCACTGCACAAGGTATACATGTATCAAATCATCAGGTTGTACACCCTAAACATATATAATTTTTATAAATTATACACCAATAAGGCTGGGGGGAAAGGAAGGTCAAACACTAGCACTATGCATTGCATCCTCTCAGCTGAGAAAGCCTGAGCACAGCAAACGCATCTAAAATAAGAACAGTTCTCCTGAAACCTTAACATCTTTGGGTCGGAAGGGAGTTGGTAAGTGTTGAGTCTAACCTCTCAGGCGTATACACAGTCCCACCACGTGTGTATATGTGGTAATCTAGCCTCCGAGTAATTCTGGTTCCTTGTATCTGCTGCGGGTATCCTGGCACAGTGGAGATGGTTACAACTGAGGAAGCAGAATAGGGCTAGACAGATGGTCTTTCTCTGCTAAAGCAAAATTCCTTGTTTCATTCTAAATATTAAAAGCTCCTCCCTCTTGGCCTCCACCCACGTCTGAGGAGCCTGTTTACGTGGACTGACCGGAGCCTGTGAATTCTCCGCTGCGATCCCGTCCAACCTTCCATCCCAGCTTTCTATTCTTTGAAAACTCTAAGAATAATGTCCCTGCATCAGTTTTTACTACAGCCAATCACCTGTCGTGCCAGGAACAGGGATTATACCCAAATTACCCTTAGCCCCAGTAATCACAAAGTGCACATCTGTAAGAAAAACGGGAGCTAGTGGATAAAAGCTCATGAACTCAAGGAGCACAATGGACACATCACAGGTAAAAGCAACAACACCGTCTCTTGCAGGGCAGGCGGCAATGCCTATGTCTGGAGTCAGAAAGATGGTGTCTGGAAGGCAACCCGATGATCCTGAGAGTTAATCGCGCAGCCACTTTTGTGAAGTGGTCCCCCTTAGAGAACAAATTTGCTGTGGGAAGTGGAGCATGACTCATTCCTGTTAGTTACTTCCAGTCTGAAAATGATTGGTGGGTAAGTAAACGCATTAAAAAGCTGATTCGCCTCACAGTCCTCAGCTTGGACTGGCATCCCAACAATGTTTCGCCAGGATCATGTGACTTCAAACGCAGAGTGTTTTCTGCCTATATTAAAGAAGTGGATGGAAAACCAGCCAGTACACCTGGGGCAGCAAGATGCCTTTTGGTCAGCTGATGTCAGACTTTGGGGCAGTGGCACAGGAGGCTGGGTCCATGGGGTCAGCTTCTCTGCCAGTAGGAGCCGCCTGGGACTGGGTCAGTCATGACAGCACCGTGTCTGTTGCTGATACTTCAAAAAGTGTACAGATCTCAACTCTGAAAACAGAGTTCCTACCACTCCTGAGTGTATCATTTGTCTCGGAGAATAGCGTTATGGCTGCTGGCCATGACTGCTGCCCAATGCTCTTTACCTATGATGACCGTGGCTGCTTGACCTTTGTGTCCAAGTTAGACATTCCAAAACAGAGCATCCAGTGCAACATGGACAAGAGGGCCCAACTGCAATACAGCCCTGGAGACACTGCGCCAGAACAGCATCACTCAAGTATCTACTTATGAGGTGGACAAGCACGACTGTCACAAATTTTACACTACTGGCACTGATGGAGCCATGACAATGTGGGATTTCAAGACCTTAGCATCTTTATCTAGGGCCTCTGTAAAGCTGAGTGAGCCTCTGCCATCCAGCACGACAAACAGTGGCTGACCACAGCTCTGCCATTGGATGGTGAAGAAAGCCAGCCTTAAGGAAACACTGAAAACATATATCATGCAAATATTGTGTTTTGTTTGAGTATAAAATTGGTATGGGTTTTCTTAAAACATCAGTGATTTTTATTTATTTATTTATTTATTTATTGGCTATTTCATTCCGTTCTTGACCAAAGCTTCTCTTCAAGTAGTTTATTATGGAGAATTGTCACACTAACTTAAAGGAAAGGGTAATTTTCCAGTAGCAAATTAAATTTAAATACTGAAAAATAAATAAATAAAAGCTCCTGATGGCATACTATTTTAAAAATACATACTTAAGAGTGTGAAAGACTTGGGCAGTGCCTATGCCTCAAGGAGTAGGGCACTGGCCCCATATACGGGAGGTGACGGGTTCAAACCCGGCCCAGGCCAAAAACTGCAACAAAAACAAAAACAAAAAAAATCCCAAAAAACAAAAGTGCTGACAAAGCTGGAAGAGGTGGGGCCCCACCCAGTAAGCTCCTTATGAATCTGACTCCAGCTAACTGAGTGTTCATGGGTAGTAACAATGAAAAAACAAGTAAAATTTGAAAAAGTAAATAAACATATGCATTCCTTTTTACAATTCCTTGCACACAACCTCTGGGATTAAATGGCATTATCAGCAAAGTGAAAAATTCTTTACACATTTTGCATACTGTGCCTACGCATGTGTGCTAACTGGGCACACACGTATGTGCGTGTACATACATATCTGTGTGCCTGTGCCACTGTGTGCACGTACGTGTGCTTTTCACATATATAGTTCACCCACTGGGTAATAGCCTACCTGCCACTGGTTTCCTGCCTGACCAGGCACATAAGGTGTCGGGAGGCTCCGAAGGCTATTCTTCACAGGGGACCCTCCAAGGGGACTTCCCACATCCCCAGGAGAGGAATCAGCAGCCAAGGCCATGGAGTACTGCGGATAGTTGTACAGATTGTTGTAGTAAGGAAACAGAGACGGCTGGTAAAAGCTGCTGTAGTAGGTGGAGTCAGAAACCAGGTCAGGTGCGTTCTCCACATGCCCTCTGCTGGTGACAGAAGGAATATCCTGGATGACCATCCGTCCCTCTAGAAAGGAAAACAAGACAACATGGTATTAAGGTGGGGATCCACAAATCTTTACCCCTAGATCTTGGCAACACATCAGCTTCCTTGTCAAGATTTGCAGAGCCACGTGCTGCAGCTCCTATGGCCAGGGTAAGGGAGGGTTTCTAAGGTAAGCTTCACTCTGGTGGCACAGCCAAGACCTTTGCCGATTATTTTTATTGAGATTACCAAAAACATTTTAATCACATAAAGCTGACAATGTAACTTCTACCCAGAAATTCCTATGCTAATATATCAAGAAACTGAAGGTCAAATCTAGTTAACCTGCTAGCATATTCACACAACAAAATCAACTGTACTTTACTTTGGATAAAGTAAACAAATAGCTCAGCACCCTAACTACGCAAAGCCAAAGCCAAGAGGTTAAGAGTTTAAGCTAACATTGTTTCCTTAACTTCCTTCTACAGCTGATACCGTATCTTCAGAACTCTGGACAACGGTATGGTCCAGAGGTAGACAAACTTCTGTAAAAGGTCAACTGGAAATTATTTTAGGTTTTGGGGACCATTCAGCCCCTGCTGCAGCGTGCTTGCACTGCAATAAAACTTTATTCACAAAACCAGGCAGTGGGCTGACTGGACCTGAAGGCTACAGCTTGCCAGCCCCTGGCGTAGACTCTATCAGCATTAACTCTGGTCAACAACTGAATGAATTCCTAAGTCATCCATCCAGAGTGGACATTTACTAAACAATGTTCTAAGAGATAGTCCAGCTGCCTCGATGGGTGCACGGTGTCAGGCTGTCCTGCCGGAGGAGCCCACAGTAGAGGGCAGAAGACACAAAGGGATTACAAAAACCGCCCTTCATCACACAGGGGTGCCCACGAACTCCTGGGGAAAGTCAGAGGAGGGAGTGACGACTTGCAGTCTAGCAAAGAATTCATAACAAAAACTGCGTATGAGTTGCACCTTAAAAGAGAAGCAGAAAATTGGTGAAAAACAAGCAAAGGAGAGGCAGGCAAAAGGGGCAACAAAGACAATGGCATGGAAGCTGGGAGGTGGCGGAGAGCGGGGAGTGACGGGCGGGGCCGTCGGGCGGACCAGCGGGGTGAAAAGGGGGACGAGGACTCTTCTTAGAGATGTAATGGGAACCACTGAAGAGTTCTGAGTAGGGAGGCTACACATCAGAGCTGTGCTTTGGGAGGAATCTATCTCATAGCAATCTTTAAGTGGAGAGGAGAGAGGTCAGAGGCAGGGAGACTTACTACAGAGCTGAGGGAGTAGCCCACAGAGAGACCTCAGAAGGCTGCAAATGTACAGGAAGGGCCTGTCCTGGCGACATGTATGAGATGAGACTCACCAGAACTGGACAGCTGGGGACTATCACCAAGCTATGGGGTGAGGGGTGCACAGAGCAGAGGCAGGGAGGGCACACAGGTGTCAGGCTGGATGCAGGTAAGAACTTGGAGCCTCTGCTCCTGGGAGAGCCTGAGGTTGGAAGCTGAGATCCAGGAGTCACGCGGAGAAATTAGCTGTGGGGAGGAGGAAGGGACTTTTATAGGAGAAAAAGAGTCAAGGCCAGCACTCTGAAGAACTCAATGTCACAGAGGCCAAAACTGACCTGCATCATGGAGGGGGCAGGCTGCAGTGTCCACTGCTGCTGGGAGATCAAGCTAACTTAGCTCCAGAAAAGACCAACAGAAGACTATGTCCTTAGGGCCTGTGGTTTTAACATAGTGGAAAGAACATGAGCCGGCTGCCGGAGGGCAAAGAGCAAGCAAGCAACGAGAAATCAAAGATGAATGTGGTGAACGGCCTTCTCTCCTGCCAGGATGTGAGATCTGGCAAGAAGGCACCCGGCCTCCTGGTGTGTCACTGTGTCCCTTACCGTACAGTCTCAGTAAATGCCACTCACAGGGTTGGTAAACATTTGTCAGAGGGATCAATGAACATTTCCGGTCCCTTGGAATAAAAAATGTTAAAAATAACATTTTTATTTTGCACTGCTTGTAAGTTAAAATAAGTATAAGTTAAAAATAAAAGCTCCAGGGAGTCATAAGACCTGTTATTTTACTTTTAAAGCAGAGGTTTAAGCATCCCTTAGGGATGAGGGGGCTCATGAAGAAAAATTCCCAGCATATTTTGTGGCCCAAAGAAGCCCATCAGAAAGTGTCCGCTGGCTAAGTGTGTGGAAGGAGGAAGAGAAAACATGAAAGGGAGGGCGTAACTGAAAGTGCAGGTTCTGAAAGGTCTGGGTAAGAGCTGCGACCAAATGTATTTTTAAAGCTTCGTTTTAAAGTCAGCCCTGGAGTTTCTTTCCTCTGAAACAATATACATGCACCCATCTAAAGCTCCTGTAAATGCACTGCCAAGCCACTATTCTAGTCTATTTTTTCCCTCCTTCTTTCTTCCACTTCCCCACCGGGAGATGAACCATGCCAGTTTCATTATTACACACCCCAACTCTCCGGGTCTGGAGGGGACATGTGTTCATCCTCCCCTCTTGCTCTTTCTCTTATTGTAAACACCCAATTTGGTGGCATAATTAGTTGTTTTCAGTATTTAATTCTTTTGTTTTCAATGTTCTGTTTCCACTGTTAATTTGATTACAAAAACAAAACAAACTTCTCAAAATTGGTAAATCGTACAGACGTCTAAGTCAGAAAAAGAACGAACAACAGATTTCTGCCTTCCAGAAATACGCCATGAGAGCATGTCATTCCAAACCCTTTTAGGAAGGCATTCTAGATGCTCTTCCTCTCCCTGTAGTGGAAAATACGGAATACTCCTTGGGGCCTGGGCCTGCCCTTCAAAAATGAAGTTTCTGATAAAACAAATGCAGCAGCAGCCAAAGAATTAAATAGAAATGTGAAGACTCCAGCATTCTAGGAATAGGGCACAGCACAGATTCCTGAGTTTCTGCATCATAACCTTTCCCAGCCTCAGTTTATCAAGCGCCAAAATGATGGCAGTAATAATTCTCAAGGTAACAAGAGAATGGCTTCAATAAACTGCATGGTGAAGCTCAAATAAAATGCTGTGTCGGGTCAAAGCCATGATTGGTTTGCTACAGCTGCCTGTAATTAGTTAACACCATCACTTTTCCACTTACCCGTATTTTATTTCCTCTTTCAAATTATACCAAGCTTTAAAAAAAAAAATTTAATAAATACGAGAAACATGTTGGAAAAGTTGTTTCATGAAAGCACTTAATAAAACTATTTGAGCTTGATTAAGAGTAGATGCCTACCCATTTTATAATCTTAACATGTGTAAGCATTCCTAAATAGTGAGACTTTTAAAAATATTATGTGTATTTATAAACCACTGAAGTCTATATGTTAAAAGTTCTAAATTAACATTCTTGGTCAATGTTAAGAACAGCTTTATGATTCCCAGCCCTTAAATCCGTGCTACTAGTATGTGAAAATTTCCCCAAGTTGAAATAAACATCCACCAAACTGCATGTGTCTAACCCAGTCATTAGCAAAGTATAGTCCTTAAATTAGCAACTACATGTGCCTAATCCAGTCATTAGCAAAGTGTGGTCCCTAAATCAGCAACTACATGTGCCTAATCCAGTCGTTAGCAAAGTGTGGTCCCTAAATCAGCAACTACATGTGTCTAATCCAGTCATTAGCAAACTGTGGTCCCTAAAACAGCAGCAGCAGCAGCATCTGGGAACCTGCAGAAATGCAAATCCTGGGCCTCACCACAGTCCTACTCAATCTGATATTCTGAGGGTGGAAACCAGTAATATGAGGTTTTAACAAGCTCTAAGGAGACTCTAATGTCCTCCAAAGTTAAGGACCACTGGTCTACTGTAAAAATTTAAAGCAACTGCTCCATACATCATTCTAAAAATATATGACACCAGCATGCCCCTCACTGCATTACTGTAATAGTTCTGGTGATAAAATCAGAGTTGAAAAATGAATTCCATTGTATAAAGAAGTTGGGCTTCTCCTTATTATTACTACAGAACTCAGATCACAAGTCGTGTGTGCTATGTCTGTGTTGATGCCAAATGGGTCTGATCTTAATGGCTTCATCCAAGATTGCTTCATTATTCTAACCACAAAAACTTAATTCATCTATTCAAGCATTTATTCTATTGGACAAGCACTTTTTGGCCAGAGCTGGGCTTAAAACCTCCACCTCTGGCATATGGGGAAGCACCCTACTCCTTTGAACCACAGGCACCGCCCCCTTTTTTTTTTTTTTTTTTTTTTGAGACAGAGCCTGGGTAGAGTGCTGTGGCATCACAGCTCACAGCAACCTCCAACTCCTGGGCTCAAACGATTCTCCTGCCTCTGCCTCCCAAGTAGCTGGGATTACAGGTGCCTGCCACAACGCCTGGCTACCTATATATATATATTTTTTGGTTGTAGCCATCTTTGTTGTTTGATGGGCCCGGGTTGGATTCGAACCCGGCAGCTCAGGTGTATGTGGCTGGCATCTTAGCCGCTTGAACCACAGGCTCCGAGCCTTGACAAGCACTTATTAAGCACCTACTTGCCAGGCACCTGCGTACAACACTGCAGCACCAAACTTAATAACCCTCATAAGGTTTCTGGACCATGTGGAAAAGCAGGGAACATAAAAAAATCACTTATTCTTGAACTTAAGTTATATTTTATATTTACATTTGATTCATTCACTTATTCTCATATAAAAACTATGCCCAAAGCTTTGCTCTAGCTGTTGTTCATGGCAAAAATTCTTTAAATGTTTCATTTCTTCTTCTATATGGGAAAACTAGGCATAGACCAAGAAACCTACAAAGCAATCATCTAAGTGCCACAGTGTCAGCATAGGTAGATAATGGAGTGTCAGCAAAGGCCCCGGGGGTGATGAGCCAGGACAGAGATGAGTTAGATGGGTAAACACGCCAAAAAGGAGGATATTAACAGAGTCGTGAAGGAGGTCAACAGAGTCACAAGGAGGGAAAAGGACAAAATGTGTTCCAGGGACAGTGAGCAGATGAGCCTGGCCAGAATGTGGAGTTCACATTAAGAGATAATGGTGAACGGGAATGGTAACTTATGTTAATGTTACCATTGGTTGTTTGAAGGGAATTTGTCCAACACCAGACATGCCAGTGAATTCTATGAGATTCTTTCCGTGACCGCAGCTTCCCCAGGAGCTCTACAATATGAAGGCCAGCGAGACCTACATTCACGGAAGACCTAGAATAGGAATGCCAGGCCAAGCAGCTCTGGTTTCTCCTCCAGGGAATCAACGGTGGTTTACAAAGCAAGGGCATAACATAAAAATATTTAGGAAAATAATAATAATAATTTGATCCACACTCAAAGGCAGATCTGGAGAATAAGGAGGCAGGGAATAGAACAGGTCCTTTAGACCTCCAGGCAGGCAAGAGGAGGTCATTATGGGCTTTCACGGCAAAGCTGCGGTCACAGAAGGAATCTCATGGAACTCACTGGCATGTCTAGTGTTGAACAAATTCCCTTCAAACAACCAACTTGCACTTTTAATAGCTGTCATCCACAGACCAGGAAAGGGATCCAGCTTCCCTTCTGACCCTTACTCAATGGCTAAACAATCATGCGATACTCACTTGCTCCAGCCTGAGAAGAAACATACAGCTCCTTGTCCAGAGTGACAGAGTGACACAGAGTAAGACCCTGAGCAGAGTCTGCCCTCTGGTCAACTCTGCTATGACAGGGATCATGGCAGATCTCCCCAGAGGAGCTTATGACGATCAGGCTAAGTGTCCCTACTAATTGGTGATAAACCTAAAAATAAGATAACCCAAGCCACGAAATCCACAAACCAACTATACAAAATGTGAAATTTGTGCGCACACACACACATCCCAGTAAGAACTGACAGTTGACTCCACAACTGTGATGAATGCACCAGTATCTATCAGGTCCTTTGGTCTGACTGTGAATTCCTCCTGCCTGTCCCAAGCCGTGATCACGTGCCCCCGTGACAGGGACGTTTATAACACTGGATGGCCAACATAAGTAAGTTCAAAGACCATACAAGTATACTGGAAAGGAAACAACTTGAGTACACTGGAACTCACTCTATAGTTGTCCAAAATAAAAACTGGCCAAAACTGTTTAACGATATTAATAATCACGGAAAGCACAATAGCATTGTTACCAAGAAAATGTGGTAGCTTTCTCAACCTGCAGTCGCTTAGACAATTACCAACCTGCCGATCCTCTGCCAAGATGCAAATGGAAATGTGAAGTTAGATGCTGTAAGTGTTGTTATTCTGGTCTACAGACCTAATTTGTGTGATAAGAAAGAAGTTCGGGAGTGATTCAACAGCCAGGAAAGGCAGCAGGAACTTAGGAGTATCTTGAAAAACTGCCACCTGCAGAGAGGCTGCCTGCAAATGCAATCACTTCTGATTCTAATACTCATGTTTGGGGATTTGTACATTTAACATCTGAGCATCCACTTCTGTGATAGGGCTTCACAACCCCTCTGCTACTTCTTTTGCACTAACATATGCACCATGAAATACGATTCACTCCTTCATGAGAGATCAATATACACACATGATAAATACCCTTATTGATCCTGGAGGGCTATATGCTGGTCTTCAAGCCCGTGGCATATTAATAGCAGTTAACCAGTAATTCATTTTAAGGTAGATGAAGGCTTTCTCCCCTCTTCTCTAGTGTCGTGATTCCCAAAGTCCTTTGTGTTCAAACCTGTACTCTCCTCAGTGACAAAACCAAATCTCAGTTACCTATATGAAGTAAAAAAATACCATAAATAAACCCAAAATTTATTCTTTACAAACCATGGATAGTTGTAATTCACAACGATTCCATGCACATGACTAATTCACACCAGGTTTTTTCTTTGTAACCACACACCTTGCATGTTCTTGTCCTATTTAGCTTCTGAGTTTTAAAAGTTACCAGTCAAGCAAAGTGGTTCACCAGTACATTTGAGGTGTTAAAATGATCCGTCATCAACTAATATGCTGGGCTGAGGGTTCAGAGAATGCAAAAAAAGCACAAGTCATTTTCTCCATTTTGAAAAAAATTGATGTCTCAGATAAAAAGACTGATTTGGTTACATGTCATGGATGCTGGCGGATGACAAGGGGATGCTCCTCGTTGGGACAGGAAGTTTGCTAACTCAGCTGCCCTGTTCTTAGCATCCTCTATGGGGCAACTTCATGTCTGGGTTGATTTCCTGCATTTGGGGAAACTGAGTCATCCAGGATGAGGCCTCAAGGGAGAGAAGCCAGAGGGACGCACATGGGAAAGGAACTGAGCTGACACCTGGGCCCTCGAAGCACTTCGAAGCACTCAGACAATTACAAAAAGGAAAGGGTGCCGTCCTGACCCAGGGAATGGGTTGGTTTTCTGAGATACTCCAAAGCTTTCTCTAAGTGACTCGGGGTGTACTGAGTGTTCTACACCACTCCCTGCTAACTGTGATGACAGATCAGGGAGATCACCACAAACCATCACCTGTGCCTGTTGGAAAAACAACTCATAACCAAAGCAATATACCTTTACTGAGCACCTACTGTGCACAAGGCAACTGGTTCAGAACCTTGGGGGACAGAGGAGGCTGTCCATGATCCCACAGGTCAAGAACAGACTGACCAACACTGTGGGAAAACACAAAAAAGTGTGGAGGGGAGAGAAAAATTCATTCCAACATTGGAAGTACAAGTTCTGCTGAGGGTGGCACACTAATGTCACTCTTTTATAACACAACACATAAAACGTGATTTAGAGTCTATTTCTCCTTTTTTTTCTGGGGAGTTTTCTAGCTTTGTTTTTTAATGTCCTGAACAAATCTTCAGTTTCCCCGTCTTGCTTTTCATAACAAAGTGAGCCTGAAGCTTTTAAAGACAGGAGCAGGCCTGGTGCAAAGGGGCATGGAGTATCACTGTGGGGTAGATTACAGGCTGTGCACATGGGATCTGGTGAGAGAGACAGAAAGAGAAATGAGTGGAAAGGTGGGGAGAGAGAAAGAGAGACGAGGCAGGGGAGCACATACCAGACCTAACAAATCAAGCAGGAGACATGGGGAAGATGGCAAAAATACAAACATGAGAAAAGCCAACGCATGCCTTCAAGGTAAGCGTATCTCGATTTGAAATAGGTTTTCCTGGGGCCATTGAAAAGCCCAGTCACAGCCCATCCCGTGTGCAGAAATGCTGGGACATAGAAATGCAAACAATAAATTCAGGCAAACCCTGGCCTCAAAGAGCTCATTCTCTTGGGGGCGATGGTAGTGCAAAGGGGAACTGGAAGGATCAGAAAAGGTTTCATGGTAGAGGAGACCTTTAAGCGAGAGAAGACTGGGGGTACATGAAGAATGAGAATGGAATTTCAAGTTAAGGAAAGGTAACAGCAAAAAAGTTTTTGGAGCACAAAGAAATTTAAAAGGACAGCTTTCAGACCACGGCAGGTGGAGCACGGGGTCCGTGGCAGGATGAGAATGGAGTGCTGGGGAATAACAGCATGAAATTTGGGCTCCTCCATCTCCAGGAAAATGAACTGGGCCTGGAAAGACTGGCACAGAAGGCATGGCTCAGCCGCATGCTGGCTATGGCATCCCACGTCCACCTGCCACGGGTCTCTCCCTCTCCTTTCCCTGATTCCTGCTCCCTCCTGTATCTTTCCACTTCCTTCCACCCTTCTGTCTATGCCTCAGAATTTCCCTGGATCGCCCAGGCAAACTGTTAATCCTAAGTGAGTCAGATTTGGAGAAAATGCCATTCTTCTGATCCTCCCAGAAAAAGGCTCATGGCCATGAAAACCTATCTCATAACCAAGGAAGAGATTTTCTCTTTGGGCTAATTCAGAATGTCCTGTCATTGGTAAGATACCAGAGACAGTATGGGACTCTGTCAACATCTCCAGGCAGTGCCACAAACAAGCTAGTGTCAAGGCTTGAATTTGAGAGTAGAGGAGAAAAGAAAAGGAAGATTCCTAGCACAATTCTCTCCATCAAATGCCATATTCTAAGAGATCTTACAGACAGTCCCTTCTTGAAAGTTTTTAATATTTCGTACACGGAGGACATTTAAATAACATTTTTACCGACTATTAATGTATTTAGGTATCCATAGAAAAAGTCTGCTCTGAACTGTAATCAGACAACTGAAAATATAAGAGCTATGCCAGGCATAGTAGCTCATGCCTGTAATCCCAGCACTAAGGGAGGGAGGCTGGGGCAGAGGACTGTTTGAGGCCAGGAGTTCAACTCCACTGGGGCAACATAGCAAGATCCCATCTCCACAAAAAACAGGGAAATCAGCTGGGCATGGTGGCAGGCATCTGTAGTCCCACCTACTTGGGAGACTGAAAGGCAAGAAGTTCACCTGAGCACACAAGTTCAAAGCCACAGTGAGCTATAATCACACCACTTCATTCCAGCCTGGGCAACAGAATGAGACCCTGTCTCAAAAAACAAATTGTTTTTTAAGGGCTTTGTCAGTTTTATCTAGACAATGAAGGGAACTGAATAGGGAGGTGTCAAGAACACGCGTGCTGGCTTGCTCATGGCCAGCACCTTGTAGGTTTAGATTTTAGGTCCTGCTTTCATACATTTCTTACAGAGTAGACGGGTGTTTGCCTTTGTTCCTGCAGGTCCCAGAAGGTGGTCTGAAACGAAGGAGCAGACCCCTCATCAATGTGAGGGGATACAACACCAAACCACACCTCATTATATTACTGCATATAGTTCTCGTTCAACTCAAGATTATACCAGTTCTATTTAATATTGCCAGTTTTCAATCAGGTTATTTGCCTCATAAAATTTTTTAAGCTGTGATAAACAATAACTTATCCAATTGCTAAGAAGGGGTCCCTAGCTGTATTAAACAATAACTTATCCAATTGCTAAGAAGCGGTCCCTCCTCAAGAACATTCTAGAGCATGCCTCTAAACCAGTGGCTCTCAATCTTAACAGTATGGAAACACTCGGGGAAAAGAGGAGCTGCCACCCTCAGACTACTCTCCATAAGATGAAAACGAGACCCAGTGATGGAACACAGGCCCCAGACAGTTCAGCACTCCCAGGGAGAGCCCAGCAGGCAATAGGGTTTGAGTGCCCTGGTGTCAAGACTCACACTCTTACATTTTACCCCAGCAGCTGGCATACTGTGGTTGCAGGCTCTCTGCCCACAACTCCTTTCTGAGGGCCCACGAGGTCAAATGTATTTTCACAATAATGTAAAAATGTTATTTACCCTTCCCACCATGCCGACGTCTACACTGATGACGCAGAGCTGGTGCTGAGCACAAATCAGGCCTCAGACTGCACCAAGGGTCTCATCTTCCTCACTGCTCTGCAGTAAGACATTAAACAACTTTTTAAATTCCTTTTAAATTTTCCTTAAGATGTCCTTGATGCAACTGAGAATATCAGTAACTCAATTAACCTTCTACCTGAGTAAACTACGTCCTTTTAAAACCTTTGCGACCAGGCCAGGCACAGTGCCTCACGCCTGTAATCCTAGCACTTTGGGAGGCCGAGGTGGGAGGATTGCTTGAGCTGAGGAGTTCGAGGTTGCTGTGAGCTATGATGATGCCGTGGCATTCTACCCAGGTTGGCAGAGTGAGACTCTGTCTCAAAATAAATGAATAAATAAATAACCTGTGTAACTCAATGGGAAGGACTCATAAAGCACTTCTGCGTACTAATAGGTCCCTGTGCAC
Source organism: Loris lydekkerianus (assembly GCA_963574355.1). NCBI lineage: Eukaryota > Metazoa > Chordata > Mammalia > Primates > Lorisidae > Loris > Loris lydekkerianus. The sequence continues at coordinate 65,498 of CAUYPK010001186.1, forward strand.
GTGTTAAGAGTTAAAGCCATCCTCACTGCTTTTTCTTAAAGGAATACTATACCCTTGAAACAACAATGACAAATCATGGTGATTGAGACTCGGGTATTTGGCAGATTTTTTTTCTTTAAAGAAAGCGAACCTGTCACTTCAAGGAAACAACTGACAGTAATTACTATCAAAATTTGAACTTTTCAATAAAATTCAGAATTTTGGAAAATTGATGGTTTTAAAATTAAAATTTTAAATTAAAGTTAAAAATTTAAAGAAAGTGAACCTGTCACTTAAAGGAAACAACCGACAGTAATTGCTACCAACATTTGAACTTTTCAATAAAATCCAGAATTTTGGAAAATTGATGACTGCTTACATGCTTAACACTCTCTCAAAGATTCATCTGATGAGATCAGTAGTAGTATTAATGAATGGGATTTTCTGTTATTTTATGATGAAATGAGTCAACATTTGGGAGATCTGCATAAACTCCGTGAACTTACATCTTTTAAATGACCAATATGTGATGCATTGGACATTACAGAGTCAGACATTACAGAGTCAGGCACAGATGACAGAGTCATTCAAAGTTCAATACAGACCAACAGATTTTAATTAAAACAGGATATAAAAAATTCATTAGCATGGTTCCAGCTTCTACGCTACAATTCATCTTTAAGAAACTGCCACTTGTCATGTTGTAGTCTAGTAGCAAAGAATAGTCACAATTATCTGAAAAGACTATTAAAACACTTCCCTCCTATTTCCAACTATTTCCCTATATGAAGCTGAATTTTCTTTGTGTATTTTAAAACAAGAGACTGAAGCAGAAACTATGCAAACCTAGATGCATCTTATAAACCAAATTTATAAGATGTAAAATGTAAAACTATGCCACTCACCAATTTGTTTTAGAAAATATAGTAATTTTTCATTAAAATGTTAGTCAAACAAGTAATGGGTTTACTATTATTTTAAAGCAATAATTTTTTTTTCATTCCTCAACTTGATTTCTAGTATGACATTGACAGTGACAGCCCGCATAAAACCTCTTAAGGTCCTCAATGATTTTTAAGATTGTAAAAGACTCTGCAACCAAAAAGCTTGAGAACTTGGGTCTTCCAGGCTCCTCTCTTTCTCAGAGGATTGATTTCAGAGCCTTCAGAGCCTGGTGGCTCTCTGAGTCGTGTTAATACACACAGTAGTCAGTAATAAAGCCCCACTAGGCATCTCTAGCTGTATCCTGAAGCCTGAAACGTTTCTTCCAATGAGAAAGACATTAACCACACAGTACGACCAGGCAGCAAAACCTCTAGTTGAAGAGCACAGGCTCCAAATCAGATCTGGAATCTACTGCCATATTACCATAGGATAAGTCAACTTAGTTATCTGCACGTCCCAGCGTCTATACGTAATGTGAGAAAATCCTACTACTTGAGAAAATAGGAAAATATTTGGATAGTACTTAGAAAGGCCCTGCCACACAGTAAGTACTCAATAAACATTAGCTTTTACTGTAGTGATGGAATTTTCTGCCATCATGCAAGACAGCCACCCAATAACTCAGCCACAAAAACTACTTGCTCCCACTGCTCATTAGGGTCCTGCAGGAGAGCTGGGCTGCACCTGGCAGGGCTTCCCAAATGCCACTGAACTTGGAAAAGGAGCAGAATCCTCTGCTCCTGGCCGTCTCTGAGGTCAGACAGTAGCCTTGAGTGCAGTCGGTGTGATTTCACTCCCTAAAGTCATAATCAGGAAATGCGGGAACAATGTGTTTCTCCCACGAGGCAATCATGGCAGGGCTATTTTAAACGTCAAACACAAACCTGGCGCCAGAAAAGCAACAAACGCTTACTGTGCACCCCCTGCGAGCCAGGAACCACCTCTACTTAGTGAGACAAATGAAGCCAGCTGGAACACAGGAGTTCACCATTCTTTCTCTTGGCAAAATTTCTTTCTCTCCCAACCTCTCCTGCTCCTCTGTTTTTGTGAAGCGTGGCCACTAAGGTGCATCCCTTGAGTAAGATGGAGATTTTATTTATTTGGGGGGCTGCTGCAGTCCCAAGGCTGAACTTTTAGCTTGCTATAAAGTTAATGTGCTATTCAATGTTCATTCTGGGCAAGATTGTGGGGCTGTGTATTTTCTGCCACCCCCGGAAGGCCATTATCTATAATGGCTCATTACCATGCATAATTATTTCTCCTAGCTTGGTCTATGACCTCCAGGGTTGCACGCTGTAATAGCTAACTGCTCCATCTTACCACGTGTGCAAAGGAAGCTTTTCTGACCTTTACTGCATTAAGTATAGTCCAATAGATGGTTTTGCAGGCACACTGACCCAGAATCAGGAATATTTCAGATCTCTCCTAGATGTACTTTTCTCAGCTCAATGGAGTTTTACCTCCCCTCAAATAAAGGAAAAATAATCAACTCTCCATTACATGGGGGCTGATAACCCAAACTGGGAATTATCTGGAGCCCTTTATACTCCCTTTTCTTGGATTTTGCTGCTTAACTGTAATTGTGCTTTTTAAAGACTAATACTTAGAAAAGGTGGCAAAAGGACAAAGAACAGAGACAGAGTAAAACTTTAAATCTTAAATTCAACACATATGTTCCCACATTTAGCTTTTTTTGAGTGGGAGGAGAATTATGTTCAAATTAATGATTAAAATGAGACTTGCGGAAGTCCTGTGGATTTAAAATATTAATTCTAGAACTGATACCCAGTGCCACATCCCAACGTGTAGCTTTACAGCTAGCTCACTTTTCAACATTAGAAGGGAAAGAAAAGGGGAAACCAGGGTTGCTGGCCTGTGGGGAACCTATAGCCTCAAGGAAACTTGTAACCTTCCTAGCCCTGAAGTGTGGTCTTTGACTGAATCCAAATTTTATAGAACAAGTCGTTTTTATTAAAAGGAGCACAAAAAAAGAGGTATAGCAGGCAGAAGAAGCTTTTCTTGCCGCCTTTGGTGCTTAAAAAGAAGGATCTTGAAATCACAAAGGCACCGGCTCCCCACCCCAGTGACATGCTGTCATTTGTCTCCTCAGCAATTGCCTTCTTCAGAAGCCCCCCTGGCCCTCACAGGGGTGTCATGTAATTCTAAGATATTACAGAGCTCAAAGACAGCCCAAAGATTGTAGGGTCCTAAAGGTAAGGCCACTCAATTTTTGTGTGGTTCATCTAATGCCTGTACTTTCCTTCCATCTTCCTCATCTTTGGAATAACGCTCCTCTAAAATTAAAAGGTGATTCTATAAATAAAAATTCATGCATCCTTTCAACCATCATTTCTATTGAAGTCAAGTAAGGTGAACCATAGAGAATTAAACCTAACAGCTTTTCAGAATAGGACCACAGGGAAGGCCTTGAAGGTAATTTTGTCCCTTGTTTCAACACTCAGAGAAGTCCCAGTAACAAGTCTAAGGGCACGTGTGCAACTGGTAGTGGGCAGGTGAAGCCCCCAGATCTGAGGCCTCACACTTGTCCACCAAGCTGTGTCAGAAAGGCAAAAGGGAGCCCCTGAGATGTAACTGATACACATTGTCAGTTAAAAGATACCCGCCTGGGCTCAGTAACTCGCACCTGTAATCCCAGTGCTTTGGGAGGCTGAGGTGGGAAGATCACCTGAGGCCAGGAGTTTGAGACCAGCCTGGACAACATGTCAAGACCCTATCTCTAAAAAAAAAATAGAAAAATTAGCTGGGTGAGGTGGCACACACCGATAGTCTCAGCTTTGAGGCAGAAGGATCACTTGAGCCCAGGAGTTTGAGGCAACAGTGAGCTGTAAGGATGCCAGTGCACTCTAGCCCCTTCATAAGACCATGTCTTAATCAGTCAATCAATCAATGAAAGTACATCTGTGGCTACTGACAAGGAGTCAACCTGATGGTTTCCTGGAAAAGAATGTAAATGACTTCTAACTATTTAAGCACAAACAGGAAAGTGTGTCATAGAAGTCACGTTCCCAACTCCAAAGACAGACTGATGTCAGGCCTTCTCCTCAGTGGGGAATGTCAGATACTCTGAGAGCTGTGGTTTGGTCCCAGGTCACTTCACAATCACTCAGAGCTCCTGACTGTAGCTCTTTAATAGAGTCATCCCTGAAGCAGCACCCTACAACACTGGCTCCTTGTTTCACTCCGCATTTTGTCACTACAGCCTCCTTTGCCAACTGCTGCCAACCTGATAGTGTTGACCTATTCTCAAAGCGTGTACAGCAGCTGCTCTGAACCGCATAAGATGACTTGTCCCCCAACGCTCAGCTGTGTCCTCCCAGCTAACTGTTCCACCAAGCACACCACTGACCACAGGGGCAGGTGGGCAGAGCAAAAACTGTCACAATTCTTGTCTTCTCAAGGCAGAGACTGGGACTCAAAAGCCCCAGCCAAGCATGTAATGTGGCTCTGCCAATCACATAGGGCACCTTTTTTTCGGCTGAAGTCACAGACTACTGGCTTTTTGTGGCAAAAGCAGCTAGTCCCAGCAGCTCAAAGGTCCTGAAGGCTGGCTCGGCACCTGTGGCTCATGGTGCTAAGGCTCCAGCCACATAAACCTGAGCTGGTGGGTTCGAATCCAGTCCGGACCTGCCAAACAACGATGGGTGCAACAACAACAAAAAAAAAAGTAGCTGGGCGTTGTGGCAGGCGCCTGTAATCCCAGCTATTTGGGAGGCGGAAGCAGAAGAATCACTTGAGCCCAGGAGTTGGAGGTTGCTGTGAGCTGTGATGCCACGGCACTCTACCCAGGGTGACAGCTTGAGGCTCTGTCTCAAAAAAAAAGGTCCTGAAGGGTTTGGCAACTTGGGATACGAAGGTTTGTAGGTAGGCAGGCACTGCTTCTCTTGACTTCTGGCTAAGATCAAGTGCAATATATGCAACCATGCACACTACACACTACATATGTCTTCGGCATATAGACACATGTATCTCCAAATCTTAATGTGACTATGACAACTAAGAAACAAAGAGCATGACAGATGTTATCTAACCGGCCAACAGCTACAGTCACACCTATCCTCTAGTGAGCCACATTGTATGGATTTTATATATCTGATCAATGGAAACATAATAGGCTTTCAGAAATGTCACCTTATAGAAAGGCTGCAGAGGTGTGAACTATTTGATAATATTCACAGTAGGTATTAGAACCTATAAAAATCTGTCAGGGAAGGAGGGTACAACTTGTGTTGGAGGAGGACAGATCTGAAATGACAGGGCCTGGGCATAAACGGAGCCCTGTCTGTAGCAAAGGAGTTGGCAATGTCCTGGTATCAGGTTTATTCCACCACAGAAACAATACTGGCTTGAAGTGGTAAGAGGTGAAGATATACTTTTTTAAACTAACAATGAGGCACGAGTCATTATCTGAACAAAGACCAAAAAAGCACGTGCTCCTACCACCGCACAGGTCTTAAGATGAAGTTGTTAGTTTATTTATAAAAATTTGGGAGAAATCTCAGGAGAGAAAGGGAGGCTAAGAGAGACAGCGGAGAACGAAGTTCCTTGTAATGCATGCTGAAATTTCACTCAAGAAATTAACCTGGCAAAATTTGACTCAGAAGGCTGCTGTGTTATAAATTCCTTTTTGGTACCATGGCCCTTTTGGTCATGAGGAACACAGTATTCATGGGCAGCTGCCCTCATTGACAAGAATGTCTGATTTCGGATGCACAGACTTATTTAAGGCTCACGTGTACCTCTCACACACACAGTATAAATTCAGATTGGGTGTAATAAAAAAAAGAACTTATCTGAAAGGTTAACAAAGGGCTATGAAAATGACATGAAAGGCCAAAGCAAGAACTAAATCTAAATATAAAAACAGATCCAATCTGTAATAGCAAAAGTATATAAAGGTTAGATGTAGCAGCTCGGCACCCATAGCACAGGGGTTATGGCACCAGCCACATACACCAAGGCTGGCAGGTTCGAACCTGGCCCAGGCCAGCTAAACAATGATGACTGCAAGAAAAAAACAGCCAACCAGAATCTACAGAGAACTCAAACATACAAGCAAGAAAAAAGCAAGTGATCCCATCGCAGGCTGGAAAAAGGACTTGAAGGGAAACTTCTCTGAAGAAGACAGGCACACGGCCTACAGATATATGAAAAAATGATCATCTTTAATCATCAGAGAAATGCAAATCAGAACTACTTTGAGATATCATCTAACTCCAGTAAGATTAGCCCATATCACAAAATCCCAAGACCAGAGATGCTGGCATGGATGTGAAGAAAAGGAACACTTCTACACTACTGGTGGGAATGCAAATTAATACATTCCTTTTGGAAAGATGTTTGGAGAACACTCAGAGATCTAAAAATAGATCTGCCATTCAATCCTATCATTCCTCTACTAAGTATATACCCAGAACACCAAAAATCACATTAGAACAAAGATATTTGTACCACAATGTTTACTGCAGCCCAATTCATAATTGCTTAGTCATGGAAAAAGCCCAAGTGCCCATCGATCCACAAATGGATTAATAAACTGTGGTATATGTACACCATGGAATATTATGCAGCCTTAAAGAAAGATGGAGACTTTACCTCTTTCATGTTTACATGGAGATGGAACATATTCTTCTTAGTAAAGTATCTCCAAAATGGAGGAAAAAGTATCCAATGTACTCAGCCCTACTATAAAACTAATTTATGGCTTTCATATGAAAGCTATAACCCAGTTATAACCTAAGAATATGGGAAAGGGGGAGAGGAAGGGGACAGAGGGGGGAGGATGGGTGGAGGGAGGGTGATTAGTGGGATCACGCCTACGGTACATGTGAAACTGTAAATGTAGAATATAAAAAAAAAAGAAGAAAGAAGAAAGAAAGAAAAAAATAGCCAGACGTTGTGGCAGGCACCTGTAGTCCCAGCCACTTCAGAGGCTGAGGCAAGAGAATTGTTTAAACCCAAGAGTTTGAGGTTACTGTGAGCTGCAACACCATGGCACTCTACCTAGGGCGACATAGTAAGACTCTGTCTCAAAAAAAAAAAAAAAAAGTTAGATGTACTCTATGATCTTTTGAAAAACTTTGAAAAACCCAAATGATTCTGCTGTTCTTATCCACTAAGTAGAAGTTGCACAATCTCAAGACTGAGATGAAACTTCAAGGCTGATTCAGTTTACTCATTCATTACCTTCAGATAGAATCAAATACTCTCGAGAGATGACAGTCTATCCCCTATTTAAAGCTGACCGAGTACCACACCAATCCTGAACTCTGACTTACCAGAAGGACTACATTTCAACCTGCTTTCCCATTTAATCTTACAGAAATGGAAAATGTTTGGTCAGTATACTATGTAAGAAGTTTACTTAAGAAGCTTTTAGGTATTTTCCACCGCAAGGCTAAATAGGCCCACTTTCTATGATATTTCTTTCCTCTTAATAACTGAACTACATTTTGTGAGTCCAATAAGGGGAACTTACTCTCTTGTTCTTTTATAGTATTTAAAAGGCATTAGAAGGCTATGACCTATTTATTTAGAGACCGGATCTTGTTCTGTCACTTAGGCTGAGTGGAGCAGCACAATCATACATCAGTACAATCTTGAACTCCTGAGCTCAAGTGATCCTCCAGCCCCATCCTCCCAAAGTGCTGGGATGACAGGTGTGAGACACTGCACCTGGCCATTGCCCCAATTATCAACACCTTGCACCTTACCTTTTTCTTTTCTTTTTTCTTTCTTTCTTTCTTTTTTTTTTTTTTTTGCAGTTTTTGGCTGGGGCTGGGCTTGAACCCACCACCTCTGGTATATGGGGCTGGTGCCCTACTCCTTGAGCCACAGGCACCACCACACCTTACCTTTTTCACTGATCCACTGCCAAGCTGATGGGCTTCCCTTCCTTTCACTTGCTCACTTTGCCCGAACAAGCTGGCGTATGCTAAAGCACACAACACCAAACCTGATATTCCCCCCCCCCCCCGCAGGATCTAGCCATTCCTAAGGATATTAAATGTTTATAGAATTGCTTAAAAACTCAAAAATAAAGACAAAAAAAAAAGACTTAAAATTGGGGAAAGAATTTAAATAGCCATTTTCTCCAAAGTAAACACCAGAAAGGGGAGCTATCACTAGCCATCTGTCAAAATGCAAATCAAACCACAATGTGAGGCCACTTCACACCCACTAGGATGATGTGATCAGGAATTGTAGGTGTCAGGTGTCAAGTTGATTGGGATGAGGGTTACCTAAAGCACTGCTAAAGGATCATTTCTGGGTGTGTCTGTGAAGGTGTTTCCAGAGGAGACTGGTATATGACTCAGTGGACTGAGAGGGGAAGATCTGCCCTCAACGTGGGCAGGCACCACCCAATCAGCTGGTGGCCTGGACAGAGCACTAAGGCAGTTTCCCCTCTCTCTGGCTCCTGGGGCGCACGCTGCTCCCCGTGACCCTTCAGACATCAGGACTCCAGCTAGGACTGCAGCATTTATACCAGAGACCTCCTGGGTTCTCAGTCTACCTTTGGCCTCAAAATGAAAGTTAGAACATTGGCTTCATGGCTGAGGCTTTAGGGCTTGGACTGAGCTGCTATCAGCATCCCAGGGTCTCCGGCCTGTAGATGGCCTGTTGTAGGACTTCTCAGCCTCCATAATCATGCATGCCAATTCCCTTAGAAAATTCTCTCTCAGCTCGCGCCTATCACTCAGCAGCTAGGGCACCAGCCACATGCACCGAAGCTGCTGGGTTAGAATCTGGCCCAGGCCTGCCAAACAATGACAACTACAATAAAAAAATAGCCAGGCATCGTGGCGAACACCTGTAGTCCCAGCTACTTGGGAGGCTAAAGCAAGAGAATCACTTAAGCCCAGGAGTTTGAGGTTGCTATGAGCTGACACCACAGCACTCTACCGAGGGCAACATAATAAGACTCTATCTCAAAAAACAAAAAACTAAAAAATTCCCTATCTCCACACACACATATACAGAAGGTGCCAAAATATATACACACATTTTGAGAAAGGAAAAAATCGTATGAAAATTATAATAGTTTGGGGGGTCATGGTGTCTTGCACACCTCTTGGGGGCAGGACACAATTATAAGAGGGACTTTACTTAACAAATGCAATCAGTGTAACCTAATCCTTAGTACCCACAATGAATCCAAAACAATAAAAACATTTTAAAATATAAATAAAATTATATGGGCGGTGTCTGTGGCACCAGCCCATATACTGAGGGTAGCAGGTTCAAACCCAACTGCAACAAAAAAATAGCCAGGCATTGTGGCAGGCACCTGTAGTCCCAGCTACTCAGGAAGGAAGGCTGAGGCAAAAAAATTGCCTAAACCCAAGAGCTGGAGGCTGCTGTGTGCTGCAACACCACGGCACTCTACCAAGGGTGACAAAGTGAGACTCTGTCCCTAAAAAATAAATAAATAAAATTATAATAATATATTTCAATAACAAAAGATGACTGCAAGTCACATTGAGCACCTCTTGTAATTGCAAGCATCAAATGTGACTTAAGTATTATTACAATTTTAATATAGTTTTTTCCTTTCTTAAAATGCTTATGCATTTTTTGGCCCCTTCTGTATATACACTGGATATCTCCTTTCGGTTCTATCTAGAGAACCCTGATACAGATGGTTATACCAAAAAGACAGTAATAACAAGTGTTGTTAAAGAGGTCAAGAATCATTGAGCGCTCCCTGTCTGTTGCTGGTAGAAATGTAAAATGGTGCAGCCACTTCTGAAAAACAGTCTAGCAGCCCCTCAAGATGTTAAACATTAGAGTTACCTTATAACCCAGCAATTCCACTTTTAGATATATACCCAAAAGAATAAAACACATTTACATAAAAACTTGCACATGAAAATTCTCCATTAACTTACGAATAAACTAAGTTGTGTATATTCATACGAAGGAACGTCAATAATAAGAAGGACTGACGTACTGATATATGTTACAACATGGCTGATCCTCAAAAACAGCATACTAAGTTAGACACCAAAGGCCCCATGTTGTATGATCCCACTTATGTGGAATGTCCACAGTAGGCAAACTTACGGAGATGGACAGTAGGTCAGTGGCTGCTAGAGGCTAAAGGGGGGGAATGGGGGGTAACTGCTGATGGGTATGGATTTGGGGGAGAGAAGTGCAAGATTGTATTAGAACTTGATTATCGTGATGTCTGCCCAACTCTGCAAATACATTAAACACCACTTTAACATGGGGAATTTTATGTTATGTAAATTATGCTTCAATAAAGCTGCTGTGTGTCTGAGACAAGGTCTCATTCCGTCACCCAGGCTGGAGTACAGTGGCACAATCATGGCTCACTGCAGCCTTGAAAATCCTGGGCGCAAATGATCCTTCTGCCTCAGCCTTCAAAGTAGCTAGGACTATAGGTATGTGACCCCATGCCCGGCTAATTGTTTTTTTGTTTAGTTTGTTTTGTTTTGGTAAAGACAGCATCTAGCTGTATTTCCCAGGTTCATCTCTGATTCTCGGCCTCAAGTGATCCCCAGGCCTCAGCCTTCCAAATTGCTAGGAGTACAGGTTTGAGCCACCACACCCAGCAAGTAATGCTGTGATTTTTATTAGTGCTATAAGAAACAGAATTTCTGCTTATTATTTACTGAGAAATTAATTGAAAAAAGGCAAATAGGCACAGAAAGATGGAGGAAATATAATAAAATGAGAAATGGTGATTTTTAGAAAAAGACTCTTGGTTTAAATTTAAAGCATGTTCTTAGTGGATCCAAGATTCCAGACTCCTTGAACAATCAGATGAAATTGCTAGACCACCTTCTAAGAGAAATGCAGTTTAAAAAGCCTTTTAAAAGTCAAGAAAAATATAAACAACTCAGGGTCCAAAGAAAAGAAGAAAATAGGAAGAGTCCCAAGATCACCTGTGGGTTCATACCTGAACTACACAGGGACCAGGAAAGTGGCAGAAAGCCTGATCTTCTGAGAGAAGGTATCAAAACTACAGCTAAAAGATTTTAGAGCTGAAGAGGTGGCTTAGTGAAAAGACTATTTGGATGCTGTCACAGGCAGGATTCACACAAAATCAACCACAGAAGAGCTAACAGAGCTATTCTTGCTTACATGTTGAGAAGTTTGCCCTGGAAAAGTCAATTTAGGAGAAAAAGCTCTTAACCCGCACACAACAAATTCATTCACTTCTTCAGATCCATTCATTCTATACAGACTGGGTGTCAACTGTTATCTTCCAGGCCCATTTTCTCACATTATCATACAGATGCACAGACATCATTTTTCATCTGTATCCTATGTACTTGCAGGCGTCCTTGGGTTCAGCTGCATCTGTAGCTGAGGAGCCCACCAACTCCACAGAGCATGGAGGACTTGGTTTATTACAAGACAAAACAGACACTATGCAGACGTGCATCACTCGCTAAAATGCAGCAAGAAGAGAAAAGGAGAAAAGACTATTGATAGCACCACAGGGAATCTCACACCTTCAGAAAAATTAGGAAATAATGACAAGCAGATTATTAAATTTTCAGGGACCGAGGAAGCAAAAATAGGGAGGAGAAACAAAGTCACTGCAGATTAAACATAGAGAGTTTTAAGCCAATTATAAAAGATCAAAGAGAACAAGAGAGGGGAGGAGTAGCCTTACAAGTAACCGAGATAGGAGACCTTGGGAGAAATACAGCCAGAGTCCAGTCATTATTACAGTTCACAGTGAAAGTAATCTAGGGATGACTCTGGAGGGAAATGCACCAGAGAGTACTACTGGGAGCAACAGCACAGGGACAGCAATCAAAAAAGTTCTTTATTTTAAAATGCAACACAGCTCCCCGGGGAAAGTAATTCCTCTGGAGAACAGCACTCAGGGTTGGCAAACCCAAGTGCAGATGAAAAATGCCAGGGCTGGGAGCCACATTCTGGGTCTCCATGAATTCCGCCTCTGACCAGATTAGGCACGGCCTTCATTGCAGGCCACCATAGTTAAAGGGGAGGAAGGGACACAGGCTGTGGTGGAAGCAGAATAATGACCTTAAAGGTCACTGGGCACTTTCTGTTCTGCCCCTAATACAAATCTGATACTGCCCTTTGAATCATGTCAACTCCCCTCAAAGTCTCAGCCACTCCTAACTGTCTCAGATTTTTACCAAGAGGAGCTACGCTAACAAAGAGGTGCTAAGACAAATGGTGCCATCTTTTCACCTGAGTATCTTTCATTTATGTAATACTCTGCAATCCGTAAACAGCGTTTTCCATATATTCTTTCAGTTGCTACTCTCAATAACCCTATGAGGTTGAGAGACCTGGGACTACAATGGCCCCAGAGGAGCTGGGTGCCCGGCACACAAAGGGCAGGAGCTGGAGTCTGAATTTAAACCAGGCCTTCTGATTCCAGGAGTGTTAAACATGAAAAACCCAGACGCCTAGCTCTTCACTTTTACTCTAAGTAATGAATTCTGTTCATTTTGTTCATGCAATCACCAATACACTGGACAGTATAAAACATCAGAGACAGAAAGCTAAGGCAAGCACAGAATACAGCAAAGGGATCCCCACGGCAACTAGCACGTAAGGGTCATGGTAACAGCTGCCTTAGAAAGCTTGTCCTTTCCTAAATAAGACTGTACAGATTGCTACATAACCAAGGATGACAGAAAGCCTATGGTATAAGTGAATCTACAGAAAGAGGAAATGTAATAAATTCATAACATAGCACTTAACGGACACTGAGAAAGTATCTCTCAAGGAAGACGGGAAAGAGCAAAAGAAAGCAAAGGGGGCCCTGGACATTAACTCTTTTGGTTACCCCAGTACCTGGACACAAACCGTCTAGCTGACCACCTAGTGAGTCCCAATTACTACTATCATGACCTTGAGGAGGGGGCATTGGAGCCCCAGAGAGGGCATGACATGGAGCTGTGGGTCACCGACCCGGGTCTGAATCCCAGCTCCATCACTTCACATTCCATGCTCTTGAGCAAGTGACTGAACCTCAGTTTCTTAATAACTGGGAAAAACAGTTCCTATTTACAGGGTTGCTATAAAGATTAATTGAGAATGTAAATAACAAAGCAGCTGAGACAATACCAACAAGAGGCAGACACTCACTCAGTAAATGACAGCTAGTCGGGATTGCAATTATTGCCAGCACCTCTGAAAATGTAATGGGAAAAGAGTTGGGAATTAAGCAAAGTACACGCTTGGGAAGCAAAAATAAAACATTGCCGGCTCTCCTAACCTCACAGCGAGGAATCAGGCCAACATGATTCACAGATGTGTCTGGATCCTCAGTCTGATAAGAATGCCACTTCTTCCTGCCATTCCAGCTCCATGCAACACAAACTAATGTAAGAATTACATTTCTTTGCTTAATCACCCTTATTACACTTTGGTTGTTTTGTTTTGTTTTTCAGTCCTCCCCAATTTCCCCTTGCTCCTAGATTCCTAGATGCAAGCTTTTGTTCCCTGTCAAACTCCTCTCCTCTGCTGTAAATAATCTCTCCCCCTCTTTTATATTACCTTTCAAATATTTATAGACTGTTATTCTCCTTCTCTCCAAGTCATACATCATTTTTGTTGCCGTTCCCCTGGATTCTCTCTAGTTTATCTACATCTTTTAGAGAAAAACAAACCCCAGGTGCTTCATGATGAGTACAGCACACCCAAAGCTAACAGCCCTAGACCACTAAGTGCCCTATTCAAAGCCACAAAAGAAATTCTTTGATGTGCCTCTTACTCCTTTTCTCCTGTAACTCATAATTCCATCTCTCAGATAAAAATTGGGAGAGAGTGATAAGGAGGAGAATGATAACACCACCCTCATCAAGGAGATGACTGGAGCCTAAAAGGTAGCAGCTCCTGGGCTGGGATGCTGTGGGACAGTCTCACATATGTCTCCAAGTTGCTAATGAAGAATTATGTGCAATTTACACACGTTTCCTTGCCCATCCATTACACTCAGCATCAGTGTGTTATTCTCAAATAGCCTTGAGAATCCCGGTTGCTTTCTGCCTTGACCCTAGTGAAAAATCTCACTGTTTGTTTTCAAATAAACGCAGGTCTGGGAGTTTTTAAAGAGGAAAATTTGCAAAACTGAACACTTAAAAATACCATCTTCATCACCAAGTTAAATAAGTCTCTCTCACAGTGGATAACAGTTGAGACACATGTAGTTCAGCTTTCCCACATTTCTTCTTGAAGGTAGCAAAATGTTTGCAATGTTAGGTCATTCCTTTGCCCCCCAACAGGTCACTGCTGACACCCCCCAGCCCCTACTCTGGTATGCACATCCTGATGGCTTCCAAACGTGTAATGACAGCGCTTTACCTATTTTGCCAAAAGTAACTTCCCAATTGCAGAGCATCTGTGTGGTTATATAATAATCCCATCCTTTAGGAAGGATAATGATGGATAATACTGAAGACATCTGTTAAGTTGACAGAACAGAAAAGGAAAGCAAACTCATAAAAAAGGGGAACACTTATATTCTAACATGAGGGCATAATACATGTTCCTATGTTTGAGAATTAAGACGTACCACTGAAATTCCTGGCAGCTGGAGGTATAGGAGATGTGATAGGTTATATAACCCTCATCCAGAGATGGAATTATTATATCAGATCAATGAAGTTCACCAGCTTCATTTTTGCAAAACCCACTTTAAACATGAAAAGGAGAGATCACATCCGAGCTCATTCATCTGCTCCTCCTATTACTGTCAGAAATAAGAGTTCTACAACATGTTTACATACTTCATTGTTTATGAAGAACTTTTTCATAAATATCTTACATTTCATTTAAAAAATTGAGCACCATAAATATCTCATGAGAAAGATGAGCACGACAGCAATTCTCTAAGACATACCAGACAGATGTGATTTCATCCATTTCACAAATGAAGAAAACACACACACACACACACACACACACACAAATGAAATAAACTGCCGCCAATCAGAAGAAAGTTGGTAAGAAACAAAGCCAGGATCTTTTTAACTCTCGATCTTAGGTCTTTTGGGAGCTTCTCTCCCAAAAGTAAAGTTTTCAGTATAACAGCTGTGTCCTCAAAAAAATCTTTGATTGAGCTTTCACTACCATACACCATCCTCTCAGGAGAAAGCTGAATAATGGTAATGCTCATTCCTCACCAACGCAGAGAGTAAAATGACTTAGAGATAGCTGAAGGGTAACATGCATTCTCATTTCATGCAAATTTACCATATTTATAAGAATAAGATTGGTCTCCAGTAACCAGAATCAGTCTCTCCCCCATTCCTCAGTCACAGCTATACCATAGTTCATTATGCAAGGAACAATGACATTGAAACTTCTGGACCATGCCTGTGAAATGGTTTGGTCACTGAGGCCTTTAGCTTGAGGCCTGCTGCTCATGGCTAGAACTGAACTGAGGAGCTGAAGTTGGAAGAGTTCACAGAACACAGTGGTTTAGTCACTCCACAGCCATTTCCGTGTGGCCTGGCTAATGCCTACACGCAG
This sequence comes from Loris lydekkerianus, assembly GCA_963574355.1. Taxonomy (NCBI): domain Eukaryota; kingdom Metazoa; phylum Chordata; class Mammalia; order Primates; family Lorisidae; genus Loris; species Loris lydekkerianus. Next base: position 80,930 of record CAUYPK010001186.1, read on the forward strand.
GAACTAAAGAGCCGCAGGCTTCTGCTCCTCTGCTGGTCTCCAGGGACTGCAGTGACCAGGACTCAGTCCTGGGGCTCCTCTTGTCCCTGCTGTTTGTCCTCAGCCTGTCTCATGTAGTTTCATGGTCTGAAATATCAAGTAGTGGGGGGAAAAACCCACAACTCACAAAGCCAATCTCTATAGTAAGTAGGGAATGCTCCCATGTTGGGGGGAGGGCTCAGAAGAGACAGGGAAAAAGGACATGCACAGAGGGTTCACGGAATAAAACCAGGGCCCTTAAACTTAGGAAAAGATGCTCAATTTCTCCAACAAGGAAAAATGTGCATCGTAAACTATACCAGCTGCATTTAGTTATCTTTCACTGTGTTAACAAAGTACTACAAATTCAGTAACTTAAACCCCACAAATTCATTATCTTCCAGTTCTATGGGTCCAAAGTCTGACGTGGGTTTCTCTCAAGGTGTCCGTGGGGCTACCTTCCTTTCTAGAGGCTCAAGGGGAAACTGTTTCTTTGAGTTCTGTCAGCAGGATTCAGTTCCATGTGTCTAGGGAACTGAGGTCCCACTGCCTTGCTGGCTGTCTGCTGAGGGCTGTTCTAAGCCTCTAGAGCAATGTTTCTCAACCTTTTTCACGGCACACATGAACCTGTCATTAAACGTCCACAGCACACTTTCCCAAAAAAAAAATGTAAAAAATATTAGAATACACGCAGCATATTTGAACTTTTTTTTTTTTTTCCAAAAATCACATAATTAACAACCTTAAAAATGCTCGAGGCACACCAGTTGAAAATCACTGCTCTAAAGGCCTCTTAAGAGTCTGTGATTCAGGGGCCCCCCAAAGCCAGCATCAGCAGTCCAGTCTCTCAAGCTTGCAAACTGCACTGTCTTCTGTGATGGCACCTCTGCAGGCAACCAGGAGACCATGCCCCACTGTTCAGGATTCATGCCGTTAGATCGACCCACCTGGGATGGCACCTGTGGCTCAGTGAGTAGGGCGCCAGCCCCTTATACCAAGGGTGGCAGGTTCAAACCCAGCCCCGGCCAAACTGCAACAAAAAAATAGCCAGGAATTGTGGTGGGCACCTGTAGTCCCAGCTGCTCAGGAGGCTGAGGCAAGAGAATAGCGGAAGCCCAAGAGCTGGAGGTTGCTGTGAGTCCTGTAACGTCATGGCACTCTACCTAGGGAGGTAAAGTGAGACTCTGTCTCTACAAAAAAAAAAAAAAAAAAATAGATCGGCCCACCTGGAAAACCCAAGCTCATCTCATCTCTGCATCCTCAACTGCATCACGTGTGCCAAGTCCCTTCCGTCACAAGATAACATCTTGACAGTACTAGCATCTTGACAGGTTCCAGCAATTTGGGCATGGGCTTCTTTTGGGGGCCCTGATTCTGCTGACCACACCAACGTAAAGCTCTTCACCTTTAACTCGTAAAACCCTAACAACAACCTAGTACTGGCAATGCTGTGGCAGCTGCTCTCAGAAAGGAACGTCAACGGTAATCTACCAAAATTGCACATAAATTTACCTCCAAAACAGACTTCCTGTCCTGCCCCTTCTTTCCATCTCCAAGGGGAGTCCAAGCAGCTCTCCCCTTTCCCCGGGCAATGGCACAGCCTTCGCATCCATCTCCACTCTCACTCGCTAGGCTCCCTCCAAACTATCCTCCACAGGGCAGCAGAGCGCTCTTTCAAGAAAGTAAACCACGCTGGACATGGCGGCTCACACCTGTAATCCTAGCACTCTGGGAGGCAGAGGCAGGTGGACTGACTGCCTGAGCTCAGGAGTTCAAGACCAGGCTCAGCAAGAGTAAGATTGTGTTTCTACTAAAAATAGAAAAGCTAGCTGAGCATTATGGCAGGTGCCTGAGGTCCCAGTTACTCAGGAGGCTGAGGCAGGAGGATCTCTTCAGCCAAACAGTTTGAGGTTGCTGTGAGCTAGGGCACTCTGGCAGCAGAGTGAGATTCTTATCTCAAAAAAAAATAAAATAAAAAGTGAACCAGATCATGCCATTCACTGCTTCAACACTCCAATGACACACTCATAATAAAACCCCAGCTCTCCATGGTCTACACAGCTCTGGAAACGCAGCCCCACTATGTCACCCTGTGCTCGCAGCACTCCAGCACCTGCCTATTTTCAGTGGCCTTACCTTGCAGCTCTTCCTGCCTGGAATGCTTTTCCCCCAAAGTCTTACAGAAATAGCTCATTTTCATTCCGGACTAGCTCCAATTTAATCTCCTTAGAGCCTTCCTTCTTGGACCATCCTATTTCAAACAGCCACTGTCCCTGTGGGTCACATCTATCACATCACTGTGCTTTTCTTCATAACACTACTTCTGGACATATTTTGTTTATTTATTGATGTACTTATTTATCAACTATCTCCCCCATCCTGGAAACGTAAGATCCAAGAGAGACAGATGTTTTATGCACTGCTGTATATTCCATACCTAGAATAGGATCTGGCCCAATGCAACCACGCAATGAATATTTGTTGAATGAATGAATAAATAAAATAGAAAAAAGGGAAGAAGGAAGGGGAGAGCATCTTGCTTAGACAACAGACTCACCAGCAGAGGTGAATTCAATTCAGTTCAGTAAACATATATTTGTATTTGATGAATCCTATCTGCTTCACTGAACTAATACATATTCTATTTGTTTTAGATAAAATCTCAGGACCAGAGTTAAGGAGTGGTGCAAAAGTAAGTATTGCTGTAAAAGCTGAATCAATACTGAAAGTCATCTACTGATATACACTGAACTGAACTGACAAGGGATGGTTGAAGCAATATCTAAGAACTCTTATTGCCAATAAACTCCAGAAAATCTGCCATTACTGTAATACTGAATGAGTATTTCTTGACAAGCCGGCTATTTACAATCTACTTTAAGAGTTTCTTGTGCATTTTTTGAAAGCATGTTCACTGGTATCTGGTACAATAAAACCCAGATTAGCAATTGTGTAGTCTGTCTACGGACTTAAGAGACTAGAGTAAACTTGGCTTGAAATGTAATCTGTATCAGCAAGAGGGATCAATATTTATGTGAATTTTCACAGGGAACTCACCTTGAATTAATTATTTTTGAATCAGGTGAAAAGTAAGACACCTTCAGGCTGCAACGGAAATGTAGATATGCACTTTCAGAGTTGCCTATGACTATGACAACTGTAAAAGAAACTCTGACAGGTCAAGAACCAGAGAGAGAGAGGGCAGCTAAAGCCTCGCAGGCACCCTCCTGTTTTCTCTGCTTTGTGGTACAGCTGAGAGCACTCCTGGGCCCGGAGTGGAACCTGTCTGGAAGAGAATTTATAGCGTCCTGCATTACATTCCCTGCACCTCTTTCCTATATAACCCTCAGTCCTTTAAGAGACCTCAGAGTCCCTATTCCTCCCAAAGTGTAATTAGAACAGGATATAAAACAAAGAGGGAAGTGGCAATACAGTAAAAATTTGGGGTCTGCGAGAAGAAAAGAGATCAAGGAATAATCTTGGTTCATGGGAATCTACAGCTGATTTCAAAGGGCAGGAAGCTTTGAGGGAAGGTGGACTGGAAAAAGTGACTGTCCTCAGCCAAAAATTAGGTGATAAGAGGGGCAAAGGAGGAGTTACCATTTAGGGGGTATAGAGTTTACTTGGGAAGTCCTGGAGATGAATGGCAATGATAGTTAGACAGCAACATGAACGCACATTAATGCTGCTAACCTGCACGTCAAAAAGGTGGTAAATTTTAAGGTACAATTTTTTTTTATCACAATAAAAAAAAAACATTTTAAAGAGTGAATAAAACAACAGACGGAGGCAGCGCCTGTGGCTCAGTGAGTAGGGCAGGGGCCCCATATACCAAGGGTGGTAGGTTCAAACCCAGCCCCGGCCAAACTGCAACAAAAAATAGCTGGGTGTTGTGGCGGGCACCTGTAGTCCCAGCTACTCAGGAGGCTGAGGCAAGAGAATCGCCTAAACCCAGGAGGTGGAGGTTTCTGTGAGCTGTGACACCACAGCACTCTACTGAGGGTGATAAAGTGAGACTCTGTCTCTAAAAAATAAAAAATAAAATGGGGCGGTGCCTGTGGCTCAAAGGGTGCCAGCCCCATATGCCGGAGGTGGCGGATTCGAGCCCAGTCCCGGCCAAAAACTGCAAAAAAAGTTAAAAAGTAAAACAGCAGATGGGACAGAAAGGCATCCACAAGACCCAACACGTGGCTGAGGGGTGGATCAGGACAGGATCCTCAAGCCGGGAATACTTCAGTCAAGGACTCCAGGGGCAGGCTGGTGAGCAACAAATGAAGATGGGACAGATGAGCTCTGTGACGTTCCCTAAGTGTCCCACAGTGGCAGATGCAAGGCTGCACCACACAGGGCAATCCTTGGTGTCACCATTTATAAAAGTTCTCCCATCACGCTACAACCAGCTCTTGGCGGTAAATGCTGAGCGTCTTTATGAATTGCCCTCACTTTCAGGTTTTCACTCACTCTCCAGAAGCTTTATGGTGGCATTTCTATTTTAGAAATTCATTGATAAAAACTTTCTAGGACAAGAGAATTCCTGCTCCTTCATTCTCAGGACATGCATGTCATCTGAGGTATGAGAATTTGTTTAGTTCTTCCTAAAGATAACCAATATTTCTATCAGTCAACAGTACAGCTACAAGAGAGCCCATCCTCAGGTCCCTGGTGAATTGCTTTACTCCTACAAACACTGTTCCTTTCACTACAAACTACACATGGTAATGAGGTAAAGAAGAGACTTTTTAAAAAAGCTATATATATTAAATCATTTCTAGTAACAATAAAAACGCAAACCTGGGTAATCCTTCACCATCTAAAACTTCTCATCATTATTGAGTCTCTTATTATGTATGTTTTTGTTGTTGTTTTTGTAGAAACAGAGTCTCACTTTATTGCCCTCGGTAGAGTGCCGTGGCATCACAGCTCACAGCAACCTCCAACTCCTGGGCTTAGGCAATTCTCTTGCCTCAGCCTCCGGAGTAGCTGAGACCACAGGCATCTGCCACAACACTCAGCTATTTTTTTTTTGTTGCTGCAGTTTGGCCAGGGCTGGGTTTGAACCCGCCACCCTCGGTACCTGAGGCCAGCACCCTACCCACTAAACCACAGGCACCACCCTACTACGTATGGTTTAACAGGATGAAGCCATCCTATCTATTTATTTTAGAAAACTTGTTTGAATTTTCTGGAATCTTCATTTACTATTGATCAGAATTAAAATAGTGCAGCCTCTGGCCAGGTGCATGGCCCACACCTGTAATCTTAGCATTCTGGGAGACCAAGGTAGGAGGATCACGAGCTCAGGCCTTTGTGACCAGCAAAACCTCATCTCTAGGCGACTCACAGCTGTAAGCCCAGCACTCTGGGATGCCAAGGCAGGTTGATCCCCTGAGCTCAGGAGTTTGAGACCAGACTGAGCTTCAGTGAGACTTGTCTCTAAAAACAGCCGGGCATTGTGGCAGGCACCTACAGTCCTAGCTACCCAGGAGGCTCAAGCAAGAGGATCACTTGAGCCCAGAGTCTGAGGTTGCTGTGAGCTATGACAACACACCACTCTAACAAGGATGGCAAAGTGAGATTCTGTCTCAAAAAAAAATTAATTAATTAATTAAAAAAAAACAACCCCAGTTCTACTTAAAGTAGAAAATTAGCCAGGAATTGTGCATGGCAGGCATCCGTAGTCCCAGCTACTCAGGAGGCTGAGACAGGAGGATTGCTAGAGGTTGCTGCGAGCTAAGCTGACACTATGGCACTCTAATCTGGGCAAAAGAGTGAGACTCTGTCTCACAAAAATTAAAAAAAATAAAATAAAAATAGTGCAGCCTCTTTGTAAAACAGTCAGGCAATTCCTCTAAAGCACTAAGTTTCAGCTGGGCACGGTGGCTCACTCCTGTAATCCAGCACTCTGGAAGGCCTCGGCAGGTGGATTGCCTGAGCTCACAGGTTCAAGACCAGACTAAGCAAGTGCAAGATCTTGTCTCTAAAAAATAGCTGGACAGTGTACTGGGCACCTGTAGTCCCAGCTACTCAGGAAGTTGAGACAAGGGAATTGCTTGAGCCTAAGAGTTTGAGGTTACTGTGAGCTATGACTCCATGGGACTCTACCCAGGGAGACAAAGTGAGACTCAGCTATTCTACTCCTTGGTATAACCAAGAGAATGAAACATACATTTCATATAAAAACTTCCGCACAAATGTTCATAGCAGCATTACTCATAATGGCCAAAAGGTATGAACACTCACACACTCATCGGCTTATGAAAAGAAAAACAAAATATAATACATCTATATAATGAAATATTTAGTAATAAAAAGAATAACACTTAAAAATGCATGCTACAACAGATGAACCTTGCAAGCAACAGGCTAAGTTACAGAAGCAAAACACAAAAGGTCACACATCTGATCACGCAAGTCATATGACAGAAAATATATGTAGTGGTTACCTAGGGCTGAGGTGGGGAGCACATGGGGACTATCTGCTGATGGCTACGAGGTTTCCTTTAGGAGGAGATAAGTATGTTCCAAATCCAGATTCTGGTGATTGTTGCACAATCCTGTGAATTTACTACAAAACACCGAATTGTATACTCTAAACAAATTAATTATATGGTATATAAATGGCATCTTAAGCTGTTAAGAAATTACACTTGAACTTTTAACTATTTTAAAAATTCAGATAATTTTTTAAATAAAATTAATAATTTTGTTTAATTTTTGTAAAACAAAAATGCAAATCGAACATGAATTATTTTACTCTCTTACTCTCTAATGTCTGAGGCAGGGTGGGGTTCATGATCATTCCTCTAAGTGTTTTAAAACAACTTTGATCATCATTCATTCATTTTTTTAGCAACGACGTATTGATCACCAACTGTAAAAACTGTAAAGTAGGTACACTATATACAGATGAATGAAACGCAATCCTTGCCCTTGAGATTATATTTTCACTAGGGAGACACAGGTGTAAACCAGTTAAATGTTTTTTCTGTGTTTTATACATGCCATTATAATACTTACCTATTGACTTTTAAAACCCCACATTTACATTTTTTATGGCTCTAGATATTTTCTACATTTCCTTTCTAGTCAAAAGTCTAGACCAAGTAGGTTACTTTCCTGTGTACTCCATTGCTATGATTGCTTTACTAAAATACTGTCCACAAAGAATTTCTATCAGGCCAATTCAACTGCTTGCTGTATTTGACATGTAAGCAAAGATTGCCCTTGTAATAAAAAAAATTACTAAGACACTATTTAAAACAAGAGGCTATCAAAATAATTAGTCCCAGTCCCAGCACAATGGCACATGCCTATAATTCTAGCACTTTGCGAGACCAATGTGGGAGAAATGTCGAGTGTCTCTTAAGGCTAGGAGTTGGAAACAAGTCTGGGCAACAGCAAGACACTATATATTTAAAAAAAAAAAAAAAAAAAAAAATCAGTCCTATTAATCTGAAAAAAAAAAAAATTTTTTTTTTTTTGTTTTGGAGACAGTGTCACTATGTCGCCCTCAGTAGAGTGCTGTGGCATCACAGCTCACAGCATCCTCAAACTGTTGGGCTTAATCAATTATCTTGCCACAGCCTCCTAAGTAGCTGGGACTACAGGTGCCCAGCACAATGCCTGGCTATTTTTTTGTTGCAATTGTCATTGTTGTTTAGCAGGCCCTGGGCCAGGTTCAAACCTGCCTGCCTCAGTGTATGTGCTAATCTGGAGCATTTTGTATTTAAGCCCTTCTACTAGTGCTTTGGTTTAAGTTTTGTTTCACTGGAAATCCTGCAAGTTTCTTTGACCCTGAAAGTAGAATTTGGGAATGCTTTTATTTGAAGTCTTTTTAAAACCTAGTATCATTTCCTATTCTACGTGCAATTGAGAGCTCAGTCTAAAATCAACTGGAGCTCATCTAAGTGGCCAGAATCTTTCAAAAATGAACTCTAAAATACTTTCATTGTTCATTTGAATTAAGTGATTCCTTCCTTACAATGTAAAAAAGATAAATACTAAAATCTTAGTTTTTTTTTTTTATTAAATCATAGCTGTGTACATTACTGCAATCAAGGGGTACAATGTGCTGGTTTCATATACAATCTGAAATATTCTCATCAAACTGTTTGATATAGCCTTCATGGCATTTTCTTAGTTGTTGTATGAAGACATTTGTATTCTGCATTTAGTAAGTTTCTCCTGTACCCATTCTAAGATGCACTATAGGTGTGGCCCCACCAATTACCCTCCCTCCACCCCAACCTCCCCCCTCCCCTCTGAAATTTTATTTTAAATTTAAATAAGCCCATGGAGGATTTCTAAGGCAGTGGAAATACTCTACATGATACCATTATGGTGAGTACATGTCATTATAAATTTCTCCAAGCTCATACAACAAGAGTGAACTCTACTGTATACTAAGACACTAAGGACTCTGTGTGATAACAGTATGTCAAGGTAGGTTCATTGATTCTAATCAATGCACCACTCTGGAGGGGGACATTGATAATGGGGGAGGCAATTTATGGGAAGTCACTGTACCTTCCACTTAATTTTGCTATAAACCTAAAACAGCCCTTTTTTTTTTTTCAATTTAAATAACTCAGTATCTTTGATTGTTGACACATCAGCCCTGCCTCTTACTTACAAAAACTGAATAGAGACCTTACTCCAATTTTGAGAGACTGCATTTCATGTCTGTAAAGCATTTAAACTCTCAGACATCCAGCGTGTTGCTTCCCTACTGGCATGTGCTCTTTCCCTGCATGCCCTCCAAGTGGAAATACTGCTGCAGAACAGACGTGAGGAAGGGGCCTCTCCAATATTTGGCACAGAACTGACCCACCTTTCCATCAGGTGGAATGCACTGAAACAGGGCCACGGGCCACAGGAGAGACTGGCGTTGCTGAGAGAGGCCCAAGGAGAAGGCAGGAGGTGGTTTGATCTGGGGGAGGTGAACGTGAGTGTGGAAGTCCAGGGTGCTCCAGAAGGGAGGGCCCCAAAAAAGATAACATTCAGGTCCTTACAAAGGACACACATGCAGAACCCAGTTATCTACAATGCAAGCCTTCATCTGACACTGTCTGCATAGAAAAGGAGAGGCGCAGGATGATGCAGACCTTAGCACACGGACTGGCCCAACAGCACGCTCCACGGGGCCCAGACCTTAGCACACGGACTGGCCCAACAGCATGCTCCACAGGGCCCAGGGAGGTTGAAAGAGGAAGGGAACAAAATAAAACAAAGGGAGCCCGAATTTACAAAGAAAAAGAATGCCTTGAGATTTTTCAAAGTCAGATGATATTTTTTTTAATAAAAAAGTACAATTTATAGTAAAAAATTTTTAAATGAAGTTAGGTCCTGTGGCTCATGCCTATAAGTCCTAGCACTTTGGCAGGTCAAAGTAGAAGGACTGCTTGAGGTCAGAAGTTTGAGACCAGCCTGAGCAATAGTAAGACCTCATTATCTATTTAAAAAAAAAAAAAAAAAAAAGTTAGCCAGGTGTGCGTGGTGGCCTATGCTACTAGGGAGGCAGAAGGACTGAGCCCCCAAGTGGGAGGCTGCAGTGAGCTATGATGATGCCACCGCACTCCAGTCTGGAGGACAGCACTAAGAAAAGAAAAAAAAAAAGAAAGAAAGGTGCTTAAATTGTTATTAATTTGTCATATTTACAGCCAAAACACTCACCTTTTTTTGAGTCCCTAAAAACAGCCAGAAAGAAACTTTGCTAATCAATAGTGTACTTGCTAACACCTGATCCTAATAGTACCATAAACATCAACGAACAGTTTTCTTCAAATAGCTGTTTCTTTCTGCAGTAATACCCACACCATAGAAAAAAATAACAACAAAAATCTTTTACACCCATTATTTGAGGAATATTATTCAATCTTCTGGTCCATTTTAATCCATTTTTGGCTAAGGATTATATATACTCTCTTTGAACTTACATTATCCTACTCAGAGGGGTCAACTCTTCAATCAATGAAACAAACAACTTGGCAAATCCAATTTCCTTCTAAGTGTTCTCACAATTCAGCCCATAATCTCAGCAATAATTCTTAAGCATTTCTCTCTCTCACTTTTGGCACTTTTAGGAGCCAGAAGGAGATAGCTAAGAAACTTCAAGGACATAAAAATTTACTAAATTTCACCAACCTTCTGGTCAAGTAGACAGTACACATCGGGTATTAGGAAAGATTAGAAAGGAAAAGGCCAGCAACTTGCCCCCCGGTGAGCCTAGGTTGGCAGGTCTCACCCTTTCATGGCTACTCCTACAACTTTGACCTCTCACTTAATAATTTCAAATCTTGGCCTTCCATATTTATAGAATGGAATTCTAGGCTACAAAAAATTCCAAGCTGTGTTAAGTGGGAAAAAAAGAAAACTAATTACATGAATAGGAGCGATACACTTCCTTTATATTAAATATGTGAGTATCATATATGTAGATCCACATCAGAAAGATAAAGAGACACACAACCCTGTACATGCATCTAGTAATCCCAGAATAACAAAGAGAACTACAGGTTGGGGTTGGAAGACCAATCATCATTCATTGAATATTTGTATTCTACTATAAATATGTACCACTTACCTGAATAAAGTTACTAATGTCATTTTAAATAAATCCAAATTATGTATTTGTTAGTAGCAGGATATCTAAAGTCGGGCTCCATTTGTGGCATAAAAGCTTCAGGACTCTTTGGGAAGTCTGTTTCTGGTTTTCTCTCTCTCCCCCACGCTCCCTCCCTTCCTCTTTCTCTCTGCCTTTCTATAGTTCAATTCTACTAGTATTTCTGTCTCCCTCTTGCTCACATCCTGACTCAGCCAGGAAGGGATCAATCCCCCCTCAGGAGGTTCGGCAGAAGTCCCCTCAACTGTGAGGATCAGCTCCCTGGCTGGGGAAGAGCCCATCTTCCTTTGGAAGGCAAAGCCTCTTAGAGGGGCCCCTCCACACCCATTCTGAGTAAAGGAGCACAGGACACACTCTCGGCTTCAATATTCCCCTTGTCTTTGAAAAATGGTTCAGGACTCCAGAACGTCTCCAATGGCTCCAGAGGCAAAAAAGGGAACCTGGTTTTCTCCTCCTTGACCCTGAACCCTCTGTCTTGCTCCCCTGTTGCTGCTTTTTTGTAACATTCCCTATCAACACTTTGGCCACCCTGCAATCCCCTGGGAGAACTTTTTTGCTGTTCTGAACTCTGTGCAGCCTGAAATCCTCCTCTAAAGCTCCACTATCTTTGGGCGTACCATCAGGTTCTGATGAGATACCACAGAAAGTGAACTGCAGGATGCCAGGCGAGACCCTGAGTCTACTCCTGGTGCCCTTCACAGTGTCCAGCACTGGCACTGACCCCTCATGGCCTTTCTCTGCGTACCTCCCCTGAAAACCAGTGACTGCAGCCTTTTCAGCCAAGATAGAATGGCAGGGAACTTCTGCCCCAACATTATTTTTATTTGCCTGTTAGCCTTAAATCCTCCTGAGACCAAAGGCTCTAAACTATCAAAACTGTCCACTCTTCAAGGAAACATGGCAACTCGTCACCCAGCCTCTCCTCTCAGTAGGACGGAATTGACAGGCCTGGAGTGAAGCCCAACTCAGCACAGCTTTTTTCTGCCGCAGTTTCCTTACCACTTACTAAGCCTTGGTTTCCATTAGACATATGTGAAAATCAAATGAGTCATTCCCGTATGTAAAAGCTAACACTGGGATCCTTTCTTTATTCACGTGATGACACCACCCCAGTTCTTATCACAGCCCTATCGCTCAATCCACCATTATCATTTAGTCATTAAGTCTTGGACACATCTGAAAATCCCAAAGTGTGAAGATCCTATTTCTGATACATATACTCCTTCCTTTCTATGAAAAGCAAAGTATGGAAACTGCTCTAAGTGAACACTACCAATTAATCCCAAAAGAGCACCTGGTCTTTGGTTAATAATTGACTCTACAGCTCCAGTAACACAGACACACCTACCTGCTTTCCTTGGTGCCTGTTTACCTTCATTCTTGGTGATGCCCAAGATTCATCAGGCCTTCAAGACCCTCAGGAACCCTCTCCAGCTTATTTATGAGAAGAGGAAACAAAAGGCCCAGAGAGCTTAAGCAACATGTTCAAAGTGGCACAACTAGTTAATGACGTGCAGTTGAATAAAGCCAGCCCAGTGGTGAAGCCTGGCAAACTGAGCAATTCCTGAAAGCTTAGTCAAGGCACACCACATGGCAAGACCGTATTTCCCGGAGCTTAGCAACCTTTACAGACAGTCTGTGAATCAAAGGATGTGTACTTTATTTCAGGAAACATCAGGATTCCACAGGTCTTCATTTGGTGGGTGTTCTAGAGCTCCTGTTGTCAAATGGATCTTCCTGAGAGGCAGAGATGCATTATCCAATATGGTAGCCCTTAGCTATACGTTGTGGCTATCACTCACGTGAAATGGGGCTAGTGCAACAGAGAAAATGAATGCTTTCAATTGACTTCATTGTAATAAATTTATATTTAAATAGTCACATATGGCTAGAAGCTTCCGTATAGGACAGTGCAGCCCTAGACCACTGTGACTCCTGAGGTAATTTGGAGACCCAGGGCAGTGAGCACATGGAGCTCCACAGGCAGATGGAGAGATTCAGATACCTCCTAGTTCATTAACTTGCCTGGTCTTTTAACTTCCTACACCTTGGTTTTCACATGTGTAAAAGAGGATTGATAAGGCCCATCTCACAGAGCTACCCCGAACATGAAGCAAGATGGAGCACACATGTAACCCCTGGGACAGTGCTTAGCACTCAGGAGAGAAGTCAAGCAGAGGGCCGTGCCTTCCAGTGTTACTTTCCTGTGCTCATGCAAATTTGACACCCAAGATGTGGCCTTGTCAGACACCTTCCCCACACAGATGCAGTCCTGGCTGGAGAAACAGACTGTCAGTTTAGAAAACAAGGATCTTCCATCAAGATGACCCCCAACTAGAAGGGCAGACCCAGATAAAATCAGAACAATCCCACTTCTCTCTGATAGTTTGTGATTCTGACTCTGTCCAGATTCACTCCTGACTAAGAAGCAACAGGAAAGGGAAGCTGTTCTCCATTTCTAGAATCCATGGCCACCTGCTTCGTGAAGCAGCAAAAAACAGACCCTCAGGAGGAGAGCCCTTTAAGAAAGTCCATGTTATCCACAGCTCATGTGGCTGCAGCCCTCATGCCTGGCCCACATGTGACCCCCCGCCCTGCCCCAGGTTACCTGAAGCACCAGTGGTGGGAGTACTGGCCGGTGGCGGCTGCGAGGGGCTGCTGCCCTCAGTCAGCAGGCACGGGTTGCTGCCATTGTTCTCTCTCTTGACAAGTAGCTCAGCCGCACTGGGCAGCGGGATAGGGTGGCTGATGCCCAGTTCCTCCTCCTGGGCCTGCTGCCTTCTCAGGGCCACCTGGAAGCACAGGACAACAGGTTATCCTCCAGCACTCAAGAATCACGTGTGCAGCTTTGCCAAAAAAACGCAGAAAGCCCTGCCCATCCCATTCACTAGCTCTTGGGGTGAGGTCTGAAAATATCCAATTTTATTTTAAAGCCACCCAGGTAACTATGATGTGCAGTTAAAGATGAAAAACAGTTTAGAGCCAAAGCACCTGGCCTAGAGTAGGTGCTTAAAAAATACTTGTTAGGGCCGAGTGCAGTGGCTCATGCCTGTACTCCTAGCACTTGGAGAGGCTGAGATGGGAGGATCACTTGATGCCAGGAGTTTGAGAGCAGCCTAGGCAACAGAATAAGACCCATCTCTACAAAAAAAAAAAAAAAAAAAAGAAATAGAAAAATTAGCTGGGTGTGGCAGCATGCACCTGTAGTCCTAGCTACTGAGGAAGGTGAGACAGGAAGGTCACTTGAGCCCAGGAGTTTGAGGCTGCAGTGAATCACTGCACTCTAGCTTAGAGGGCACAGGGAGACCTTGACACCTTGTCTAAAAAAAAATAATATAAAATAAAAATGCTTTTTAAACAAATGAGCAGGTAGAGCATCAGGATACAAGATCGGCTAGGGAAAAGCAGGAAAACTTGTACAGTCAGCCAAGCAAAGGAGTTCAATCTGAAAAATACAAAAAGTCACCAGCCACAAGCATTGATAGATTAGGAAGGAAGGAGAATGGGTTCACTCACTACTCATTCCACCAATGTAAAAGACCACTGCACTGGCCGGGCCTGGCAGCTCTGGGAGGCCAAGGCAGGAGAATTCCTTGAGCTCAGAAGTTACAAGACTCTGTCCCTACTAAAAATAGAAAAATTAGCCTGCCATTGTTGTGAGCGCCTGTACTTCCAGGTGCTCAGGAGGCTGAGGCAGGAGGATGGCTTGAACCCAGAAGGTTGAGGTTCCTGTGAGCTAGACTGACCATAGCATTTTAGCCTGGGCAACAGAGTGAGAAAAAGGACTATCTACATGTACGGAGAAGGACCAGTAAGATTAAGCGACTGTTTAAAAGGACAAACAGGGCCAGGCATGGTGGTTCATGCCTGTAATCCTAGCACTCTGGGAGGCCAAGGCAGGTGGATTGCTTCAGCTCACCAGTTCAAGACCAGCCCGAGCAAGAGATAGACCCCATTTCTAGTAAAAATAGAAAAACTTAGGCAAGAGGATCACTTGAGCCCAAGAGTTAGAGGTTGCTATGAGCTATGATGATGCCATGGCACTCTACCCAGGATGAGAGACTCTGTCTTAAAAAAAAAAAAAAAAAAACTTTAATAAAAGGAGAAACAGGAACCAAGCAAGTAACATACCAGACAAAATGTTTTAAACACCACCAGAGATGTACACACAAACGTTAGAATCAGCGAGAGGTAGTATTTGAACAGAGTATTGAATAGAATGATTAAGACTTAGATAGGCAAGGAGGAAGGGGTGGAACAATCTGGAACAGGATGGGCAGGTGAGGCAGAGGCTGCTTGAGAAAGCCTGCAGACCCATGTGTCCCAGAGCAGGAGAGAGAATGAAGAGAAGCAGTGGGAGAAAGGGGTAGGAATCTCAGACCAGAGAGAGGCTAGCAAAGGGAGGTGGGGTGGAGAAAGGGAGCAGACAGGCCTGTGATATTCCAGGCAGGAAGGAAGGAGAGCCAGAACTGGGGGCTGGAGAGACTCTGATCTACCTAAAAAACTCTTCATGGTCCCTCTTCCACTGATCTTCTTTTAAATTACACTGTTGTGTTTTTTTTTTTGTGGTTGTTTGTTTATTTTTTATTTTTATATTTTTATTAAATCATAGCTGTGTACATTGATATGATCATGGGGCATCATATACTAGCTTCAAAGACCTTTTACACATTTTCATCACAATGGTTAACATAGCCTTCCTGGCATTTTCTTAGTTACTGTGTAAATTACACTGTTAAAGGTTAAAAAAACAGGTTTAAAGAAGATAAATTATATTTTTGCTCACACATGTTAACAAAAAGAGAGGTTTTCTTTTGAAATTGACTACAGTACTACTGATTATGAGAGTAGAAAGTACCTGTCCAGTAGGACAGAAGCCACAACACAAGCCAAAAGATAAAATCTAAATGTTAAATAAAAAACACAACTACAAATTGTATGTTGTTTCAGGCAAACTGTAGTCCAAACATAGAAAGCTGATTTATTGGGAATTCTTAGTCATAACCAAAAAGTCTTCAACTTAGAAAAAGTAATCAATTATGTTAAAAAATAAATGATTAAGCCTAAATCTTGTATTTTCTATCGCTAAGAGATTTAGAGGCAGTTATCTATAACTTTGACCAGAAGTAAGTTTTTAAAACCTTGCAAACTTAAGTATGTCAATGCACATTTAGACCCAAAATGCACAGGGTCCCTTTTCCATAAACTCAGTGCACCTTTACAAATATTTTCTCTAACGGCTACTTAGGAAAATGCTATTTAAATGGGGAAGGGGTGATGAATGATTAAAAATGCAAATTAATTTAGAATCATTACTTAAGACCAATTTCAAACTATTTTAGAGTGACTAAAAATAAGTTGTTACATGTTTTTAAGGATTCACCTGACACAGCCCCAGCATTCTGGTGTGTAAAATACTCAAGTTTCACGTTCTAAAAGCAACCTTGACTTGCCTTTGTTTTTGATATAGCAAACAGCCACCTCAAAATTAGTCCTTCCACTAACAAAGTTTATTAAAAATTAATTTTTCCACCAGGATAAATATTTGTATTACATTTTCCATCCACACTGAATGTTTAAGCCAATAACTAAATGTTCAGAATATTTTTCAACCCAGAGGTGCAATCCACAAGTCCCTAAGTTTGGCTCCGTAAATTCACTACGAGCCCAGTGTATTTGCATCCACCATACACTAAGCTAGAACATCTATTAACTATGAAGCCAAAATGCATTTAGTTTAAAACACATTTTTAAAAATCAGATGTACATCAAAACCATTTAACTTTTATTTCGGTAATCTTATTCAATGGAGGATATTTACATGTTCTTAAAAGTAGCGCATCATTAGCAAACATTTCCTTGGTTTCTTTTTAAATAACCGTAGAAAAATGAAACAAATTTTTAGCTGGAAAGAATGTATGTTATTGTCTTCTGAAGATCATTTTAGGATCCTAACGACATTAACTATTCCGTTAAGATGCTAAATTACTACCCTACTTAGGAAGTTAAAAAAAAAAAAAAAAGACCGTCAAAACTTCCAGCCCCCCCAAAAAAAAACCCTTCCAGCCCACACACACATTTTCCCCCCTGCACAAAGTGTTAAAAATTCTTAAAGACGCTTTAAAATATCTTCAAAGTAATCTGCACGTGAATAATGTGGTCTTCACTGAAAAGTTCCAGCTCTCAAAATGGCTGAGGCGCACAGCCTCGATCCCGCGGGGACCGATACAAAAAGTGCGCCAAGCGCGCAAGGAAGACCACGCCACGCTGGCGTCCATTGCAGAGATCTTTCCAGAAAAACAAACAAAGCCTCCCAATCCGTTACCCAGGTAAGCCGCAGTCCCTCCACGTTTCCCCTTCCAGCCAACCGAACCGCTAGGGAACCGAGGACGCTCCTTAATTTAAGGGCAATTTAGCGGGAAGGCGGAGTTAGGGCTCGTGGGGACCCCGCGAGGAAATCGTGTACTGAAACCCTTAGCTCGGAGGGCGCGATCGGAGAGCGTGGGGAACCCCCTGCAGGGCGAACCCTGCAACTCTGCTGAGCTAACGAAAATCAGAAACCCAGGGACTGATTCCCTTAGAAGCGAACCCCCCCCAACCTTCACTTCGGAGGGTCGGATCGCAGATACTGAAAACACCCCAGCATAGCGAGGTCCGCAACTCTCTCGACGGCGGACTCCGGGATCCCCGGAACTCCCATAGCGGCGAACCCCGCAACTCGATACTCCCAGAGTGGGGTCAAGAATCCCAGGGACCCCGGAGCAGAGAGACCCCAGAAACTTTCTTATGAGAGACTAAGTTAAAGATCCCGAAGATTCCCCCCAAACGAACCCTGCAACTCTGCTGGGAGGCGAAATCAGACATCATGGGGAACTCCGAGCAGAGTGAACCCTCTAAATATGTTTGGTGGACAAACCAGGGACGCTTCCCCTGCCCTGCGAGCCTGGCGTCGTAGCGTGGCTGGGAGCCCCGGACCCAAAGCGTGGCGCGTCTGCCGGCGACCACACTGCCGCGTCCCCCCAGACCCCGGGCCCCGCGTAGCGACGGCCATGACTCGGCAACCTAATCTAAAAGGCTGGAGCCCGAACCGCAGTTCCGGGACGCCCGCACTCACCTGCGCGGCCATCACGCGCTGTCTCTCGGCGATCAGGTTGCACTTCTTGCACTGGCAGTCCCGCCACATGCAGAAGCGCTTGTGGCCCTTGAGAGGTGAGGCATAGCCGTGGTTCCTGCAGCGCGCGCACTTGGGCAGCCGAGGAGACTTCTTGCTCGCAGCACCCAGGCCCGACGCCCCGGAGCCGGAGCCTCCGCCGCTGCCCCCGGCACCCGAGCCTCCAGCTGCCCCCAGCAGCGCTCCAGCTGCTTTGCCGAAGCCCCCAGGCTTTCCCTGCGGCGGTGCCCCAGGGGCATGCGGAGCCTCCGACGGTGCCGAAGGCTTGCTGAAGGCTTCGTCGTTGGGCATGGTGCCCCTAGGAGAAGCGCAAGGACTTTCTGGTCGCCTCTGCCGTCTGGAGACGGCTGCAAGGGAAGAAGCCAACCGACGGCTAGGTTCCCGAAGAGGAGAAGCAGCAGGCGTGTGTGCTGCAGCCGGAGGTGCAGCCAGAGTGGCGAGGTCTGGACACGCCTGGAGTGGTGGGGGGCGGGTGTCTAGGTTTTTTTTTTTTTTTTTCGTTTGCGCGCGCGCAGCGCAGAACTTTTGGATACTTTTCCGAACGTTCCCGGGACTGCCTGGGCGGGAGAAGGCGCGAGCGAGGGTGGCCACACCCACCGCCCCCCAATTCTGGCCACCGTGCTCCCGCCCGGTGCACGCTTGCACCGGTTGCAAGGACGCCCAAGGCGTTTCTGCAGAGTCTTTGCAAAGTGCACTTGCACTGAGGCCTGGGGATGCTGTACCCTGCTCAGCTCTCCAAGGCGCGGAGACCAAGCTGCCAAAGCACGTTTCAGCTGGAAGCTGGGCTCTGCAGGTCAAAAACAGAGGCGTGCACGCTGCAAAACACCCTGTGGGGTCCTCTAGCCTCCCCTCAAAGAGAGCACATGTTGGTAGCAGCCAACTCGGAAAAATGGTTTATTTCTCTCTTAAGAAAATTAAGCATGGGGTTGAAAGCCTGAGAAAAAAAAAGAAGTCTCCGCGTTTATACGGCCAAATAAATATCTTCAGTATAGGGAGCTCCAACAAGCCCAAAATGTCAAAGGTTGGGACTTTTTGTTTTCCGTTTATCCTTTCCTGCACCTATGTTTATTTGCTTGCAATATTTCTGTCTACTGGCTCCAGAGAACGCTAATTTGTAGTTCCAGCCTTTTTGCTTCTCACTCCTGATGTATACAGCTTCTTGCTTTTGAGGCAGCTTCGCTTAGATTGCAGGCACCCAAAACTAAGACTTTAAAATGTCTCTTTTTTCTTTTTTGATGGGGGGATGGTTTGGCGGATGCAGACATTTACCGAAAATTATTCTACACTTCAAATCTGTGCATTTTACTATATGTAATTAATTATACCTTTAAAAAAAAAGAAAAAAGCCCTGGATCTTCTAACAGCCTTTTCCCAGGGCACTCGTCCTGACCGACTACCCTAGCCATGTCTGTCTCCTCTCTGCACCTGCACAGCAAATCCATCTCTAAGTCCTATTGACTGTTCTTCCCCATGTCCCCCTAAACCAGCTGGTCGTTTGCTGTTAAGTCTATGCACTAGTTTCCAGCTATTCTCTCCATGTTGTCTTAGTTTTCCAGAATACTCCATGCACACTGTAGGGGCCACTACAGTGGCTTTTCCATGTGAAAAAAGTTAAAGCTACCAGGCTGGGTTTAATGCACTGTGAATGAGCTTTGCTTTTCACCAGTGTTCACCTTACAGAGCCTAGGCCCCAAACTCAGGGGATTAATTCTCCAAAAGAGCATGACTACCTCTCTTGGCTTCTCATCAAAATTCTTGTCTAGGGCAGCGCCAGCCCCAAATGCCAGAGGTGGGGAGTTCAAACCCAGCCCTGGCCAAAAACTGCAAAAATAATAATAATAAATAAATAAATAAATAAATAATTCTTGTCTAGTGGCCATCACTTTCAGCAATTTGATGTTTCCAGCACTGAGCTCTGAAGTCTTTTAATCTCCTTTCGAGTTCTAGTGCTAAGGCCCCTCTTACAAGCCCATTCCTAGATTTTCCAGATTTTGTCTGGATTTTCCTCATTAGTGTTATCTGTTTGAAAAGTATTTCCTAAAGAAGCTTTTAGCTTTACACAATACCTCATAGCCTACCTTAGAGCCAGTGAAGCTCTACTCTTGACAGGTGCTGGGATGCTACCATACATTCCAATCTGGAACCTCTTCAATGATAACTTATTCTGTTCAGGAGTATCTCATTCCTTTTGAGTCTTCCATTAAAACACACATGCCAATTGTTATCCACTATTAATTTTCTTTTTCCATATTTACATAGACTGGAGCTGAATTATCCCCAACACCCAGTTTTCGAGAATGAAATAGATGTAGGAAGAAGCAGCTGTCAAATCACAAATTACAAGGAAATATATGTTCCTTATTAGCACCCTATCATTAGTATCTGTAAAGGAGGGATTTAAGCCTACGGAAAATTTGGATCTAGATATCCAAGATATTGAAATGTACAATATTGTGATGAAGTTAATAACTTAGCATTTTTTTTTATAAAACAGAGAAACTATAAGAAAAGAGATGATTGAAAATGAATGGGGAGGTGCCTGTGGCTCAAAGGAGTAGGGCACTGGCCCCATATGCTGGAGGTGGCGAGTTGAAACCCAGCCCCAGCCAAAAAAAAAAAAAAAAAAAAATGAAGACAGGAAGCCCTAAATAATGCTGGGCATTTTTTTTTTGTTTTTTGTTTTTTATTGTTGTTGTTGTTTGAGACAGAGTCTAATTGTGGCATCACAGCTCATAGCAACCTCAAACTCTCGGACTCAAGTGATTCTCTTGCCTCAGCCTCCCAGGTAGCTGGGACTATAGGCGCCCACCACAATGCCCAGCTATTTTTTTGTTGCAGTTGTCATTGTTGTTTAGCTAGCCCAGGCCAGGTTCAAACCCACCAGCCTCCATGTTGCGGCTGGTGCCGTAACCACTGTACTATGGGCGCAGCTCATATTTTGAGTTGTCTGGTCCAATTGTCTCCTTTCTTCCCTCTCTACTTTCTAGAAACCAAAGCCATAAAGATACTGATGTATATCAGAATTTATTTACTTACAAATATGTCCATACTAATGAGTGTGAGGGGGAACAGTTCTAAAACTTCTAAGAGTTAGGCAAAGACTTCCTAGATAAGACACCAAACACACAAGCAATAAAAGGAAAAAAATGATAAATTAGACCTTCAAAACTTTTGCACATCAAAAGACACCACTAGGAAAATGAAAAGACAAGCCATAGACTGGAAGTTGTATATCTGATAAAGGACTGACATTCAGAATATATAAAGAACTCTTATAATTTAATAATAAGTGGACAAATAGCCCCATTGAAAAATGGTAGCAAATCGTGTTAGTTCACATCTGTAATCCCAGCACTTTGGGAGGCCATGGTAGGAGGATCACTTGAGGCTGGGAGTTTGAGACTAACCTGAGCAACATAGCAAGACCCCATCTCTAATGTTTTTTAAAGTGAAAAAAAGATTCAAATAGACATTTCACTAAAGAAAATATTCAAATGGCTGACAAGCACATGAAAAGATGCTCAGTGTCACTAGTCATTAGGGAAATGCAAATCAAAACCATAATGAGGTATTGTTCCACACTCATTAGAACAGCTATAATCAAAAAGATAAATGAGAGCAAGTGTTTTCTAGGATGTGGAGAAGCTAGAACTCTTGTATATTGCTAGTGGGAATGTAAAATTGTACAGCCATTTTGGAAAACTTAACCATATAACACAATAATTCCACACCTAGACATCTACCTCAGAGAAATGAAAACATATGTCCATGTAAAGACTTATATATAAAAATTCCTAGCAGAATTATTCACTTGAAACAATCCAAATGTCTATCAGTGGGTGAATGAATACATAAACGTGGCATGTCCATACAATAGCGTATTATAGAAAGCACTGAAACATGCTACAGCATGGATGACATTATGCTATGTAAAAGAAGCCAGATTCAACTAGCCGGGTGTTCTGGTGGGTGTCTGTAGTCCCAGCTACTGGGGAGGCTGAAGCAAGAGGATCACTTGAATCCAGGAGTTTGGGGTGGCTATGAGCTATGAGGCCACGACACTCTGGCCAGGGGCAACAGAGTGAAACTCTGTCTGAAATAAATAAATAAAGGCAGATTCAAAAGACCATCTATTGTATGATTCCACTTATATGGAATGTCCAGAGCAAATCAATATAGAAAGAAAGTCGATTAGCAGTTACCAGAGGCTAGTGGTGTGAACTGGGAGTAAGTGCCAGTGGGTATAAAAGATCTTTTGAGAGGGTGATGAAATGATCTAAAATTGGTTTGTAATGATAAGTACAAAACTCTGTAAATTTACTACAATTATCTATATGGTTAAAACAAGTGAATTTTTATGGTATATAAATTATACCTCAATGAAACTGTTTAAAACTTTGAATTAAAAGACAGAAATCTATCTGCTATGTACCATATGGTTCCACTATTGAAATAGCAACTAGTACATGTTCATATCTGTTTGAGTAGGTTATTTAAATTTCCTTGTGTGATAGGATTTTGGATGATACTCTTCTTCTACTCCGTTTCTTATCTGCTTTTAAATTTTTTTAACATTTAGCAGACATTACTTTCACTATTGGAGAAAAACGAATACATTATTTAATTGGTCAGGGAGTGTGGTATGTATATTAATTAAATGCTTAGCTTTGAATCCTAGCTGTGTGACCTTAGGCAAGTTACTAAGCCTACGTGACTCAGTCTCTCTGAGCAGTGGTCTCCAACACTTTTAGCACCAGGGACTGGTTTCATGGAAGACAATTTTGCCATGGATGGGGGGGAGGGTGAGAGGATTTGGTAGGAGACAGAACTCAGATAGTGACGTGAACATCTGGGAGCAGGCATAAATACAGATGAGGCTTCCCTTGCCCGCACTCACCGCCTACTGTGTGGCACAGCTCCTAACACACCAGGGACCAGTACTGGTCGGTTGCCTGGGGACTGGGGCCCACAGTCTCTGAGGGTAAAAAGGAGGGAAATAATAACACCTACCTCAAAGTGCTGCTAGGAAGACTAAATTAGTTAATACTTGGGAAGTACTTAGAAAAGTATCTGACACAGTATTATGTCTATTTTTGTTATTAGTATTATTTCCATATTGGAAAGAAGAGCAGAGAGAAAGCAGGGGACTTATACATATATACCTCCCACATATTGGGAAGACCTGCGGGAAGAAGCTGTATTAGAAGGCACCGATGATAAATTCCATCTACTTTTCATATTGTCCCTGGAAAGCTGTTTTCCCCCTAGGTCTTGGAGCATCTGGGAGAATTCAAGGTAAAGTTCTCTGTGGTGCCTCTGACCAAGTACATGACTCACTATTTGAGTCAAAACATTCAGCTCCTTATGTCAAATGTGCTGCTGTGAGTCCACCAGCCTGAACGGATGGCAAGGTGTACAGCTGGACGTGATCAAGGCCCCAATGACAGGGATGTGCAGTGAGGACAAGGGACACGCGGGACTGGTAGGGCCTGAGGGACTTAATGAAGGAAGAGTACATGTGAGATGGAATACTGAACTGTCCTGAAGTTGCACGGGATCTGAGGAGACGGAAAGGAGAAAACAAGACGTTCTCAGTTGTGGGAAGAACTCGTGGAAGGCTGGGTGTTGGGAGTGAGTCTGTGGGTTGGGGGAGAGGGCACACACATGCCAGTCTGGAACAGAGGAGGCAAGCCGGAGCCCAGCGGGAGATAAGGTTGGGAAGATAGCATGGCACCTTGCCTGCCAGTGAGGAATTTGGCTTCTATCCTATAGGCACATGGAGAGAGAAGGATGGAGGCTTTTGTCCTTGAGGTATTTGAGGAATGAAAATGTGAGTTCTGCCAATCACTGGGTGATTAGAACACACCACGTAGCATCTTTGAGCCTTCCTCCTTATATGGGGACAACAATGTTATAGGGATTTGAGATATTTATAAAGTGCCCAGAAAGATGCCTACCACAAAGAAAAACCTCAATCACTGTTGGTAACTGATGCTGACTGTAGTTTGGATTGGAGGAACAAGAGGAATTCAAAAGCAGATAATACTAGCAGGGACCTAATTCTTTAGGAAGATGGTTCTGCCTGAAGTTGCAGCAGTGAAACCTGATTACCCAGCCACCTTCCTTTATCCACTGAAGTTCCACACACTCAGAGGACAGCAGTAGAATCCTATATATTGTGGCAAATAGAAATACAGATCTTGAGGTCAGGCTGCTTATGCTGGAGTTCCAATTTTGACACTTATCACACTTAACAGCTCCGTTTCTGTGAACAAGTCACATACCCTCTTCGGGTCTCCCTTTCCAATTCCTCTGAAATTGGAAATAATCTGGGAATTATTGTGAAGATGTAATGGTTGATGTCTATGAAGGGCTTAAAACAATGTCTGCAAGACAATAAGGATCATCCATGTATAAGCCACTACTCTTTTAGAATTCTGTAAAAGGAATTTTGAAGCCCAGATGGAAGATGAGAGAAGCTAAGAGGAAAGTTTTAGGATCTGAGCAGGTTGCTAGTTCTTCTCAAGTGTTCCCAATACGTTCTGTAATTAGGAGCTCAACTTGGAACCTGGAAGTAAATGACAAAGCCTCTAGGTACCGCAAACACATATCTCAAAGCACATCATCCTCATTTCATATTAGCTGAGCCTCAGAAGCTAGTGTCAGGCTTTTAGTGAGACAAAGGTTACAATACGATGGCACATCCTGAGCACCACACTGCAAGGCTAGCAAAGGGAGGCTGAGGAGAGGAAACAGCACAGCCAGAAAAGCAGAGAAGCCTAGTCTGTGATACTCAAGGTAAGGGCCATCATTAATTCGTAAGACTGTACAGGTCAGGCGCAACGGCTCAAGCTTATATTCTTAGTGCTCTGGGAGGCCACGGTGGGTGGATTCCTTCAGCTCACGAGTTGCAGACCAGTCTAAGCAAGAGCGAGACCCCATCTCTACTAAAACTAGAAAAAACTAGCCAGGTGTTGTGGTGGTTGCCTGTAGTTTCAGCTACTCTGGAAGCTAAGGCAAGAAGACTGTTCAAGGGTGGTGCCTGTGGCTCAGTGAGTAGGGCGCCGGCCCCATATACAGAGGGTGGCAGGTTCAAACCCAGCCCCGGCCAAACTGCAACCAAAGAATAGCCGTGGGTTGTGCCGGCGCCTGTAGTCCCAGCTGTTCGGGAGTCTGAGGCAGGAGAATCGTGGAAGCCTAAGAGCTGGAGGTTGCTGTGAGTCCTGTGACGTCACGGCACTCCACCGAGGGCGGTACAGTGAGACTCTGTCTCTACAAAAAAAAAAAAAAAAAAAGAAGAAGACTGCTCAAGCCCAAGAGTTTAAGGTTACTGTGAGCTATGATGCCATGGCTACCCAGGGCAACAGGGTGAGACTCTGTCTCAAAAAAAAAAAAAAAAAAAAAAAAAATTATTTGTGCTTTAGGAAGCTGAGGCAGGAGGATCACTTGAGGCCAGGAGTTCATAACCAGTCTGGACAACATAGTGTGACCTCCTCTCTACAAAAAACTTAAAAATTAGCTAGGTACGGTGGGACACCTCTATAGGCCTAGCTACAGAGGTGGCTGAGGTAGGAGGATCACTCAAGCACAGGAATTCAAGGCTGGAGTGAGCTGTGATGGTGCCACTGCACTCTCACCTAGGAGACAGAGCATCATCTCTTTAAAAAAATTATTTTACAGGGCGGTGCCTGTGGCTCAGTCGGTAGGGCCCCCACCCCATATATCAAGGGTGGTAGGTTCAACCCGGCCCTGGCCAAACTGCAACAAAAAAAATAGCCAGGCATTGTGGCAGGCACCTGTAGTCTCAGGTACTCCAGAGGCTGAGGCAAGAGAATCGCCTAGGCCCAGGAGTTGGAGGTTGCTGTGAGCTGTGTGACACCCTGACACTCACCGAAAGTGATAAATTGACACTCTATCTCTACAAAAAAAAAAAATTATTTTACAAAGATGAATTTAAGAGGGAAAAGTAAATACATTTACTGTTTGATAGTTGCAAGGAACAAACAGATGTCAAATTGCTATTTTTTATTTTAACTTGCAAATACTTTATTTTAACTGACCGTTTGAAAATAAAGGAGTTTGATTTTTATATTTTAATAATCCACCTAAAATTACTGATTATGTATTTTCTTATACAATTGATGGTTTGATAAATTGAAACTATCTTGAAAGTTTTCCTGTGCCTTCTGTTGTAAGAGTTTTAAAAGAACAAGAGGAAACAGTGAAAACAAATCCTGACATAAAATTTCATTTAAGAGTTTCAAGATGAATTAGAAGTTAAAATGTATAGCACCAAAAGTACTCATATATATATCCCCTATTGGGCTCAATAGCCACTATCTTGCTGATTTCTCAACCTGTTAACAAAATAAAAAGACAGACCATCAGAGCTGATGCTGCTAGGATAAATAACAATGTAAGTGTACCTGTATTTTTATCATAGGCCACTTACATAGAATAGAGGGTTGGGAATAGTAAAATAAATATTTTGTGACTGATTCAAAGTTTAAAAATTGAAACCTTAAGTAAACATGAACATATCAGCTATTATGTATTTTATCAAGCCATTTTTTTTTTTTCAAAGAAAGCCTCCTCAGGTTTCCACTTTCCCAGCCAAAGAGAAAAAACTATACTGAGTTTCAGAGGCACGGTATAAAAACAAAAACTCACCTAGTTACAGAAGAAAGAATGATCAACCTCAAAGCAAAAGAACGAGGATGGGTAGGTTATTTGATGCCAAGAATTAGGATAACCGAAATCACTAGTAATTATTGACAAATATTGTTTAAAAACCACTTGCAACTAAAAAAAGACCCCCAGTTAGAGTCCAAGAATATGGGGAAAGGGGTTAGGGAGGGGAGTGGGAGCAGGGGTGGAGGGAAGATAATTGATGGGACCACACCTAGGGTGCATTTTACAAGGGTACATGTGAAATTTACTAAATGTAGAATATAAATGTCTTAACACAATAACTAAGAAAATGATGTGAAGCTATGTTAACCAGTTTGACGAAAATATTTCAAATTGTATATAAAACCAGCACATTGTGCCCCATGATTGCATTAAGGTACACAGCTATGATTTAATAACCAGAAAAAACCCCGAATAGATTATACAGAGGGTGCCAAAAACATGTATGCACATTTTAAGAAAGTGAAAAACTGCCCAGCTACTCGGAAGGCTGAGGCAAGAGAGTGGCCAAAGCCCAAGAGCTGGAAGTTGCTGTGAGCTGTGACGCCAAGGGCGAAAAAGTGAGACTCTGTCTCTAAAAAAAAAAAAAGAAAGTAAAAAACTGTATTAAAATTGTAATATTCAAATCACCATTTACTTCTACAATTACAAGAGGTGCTCAAACACGACTTGTATTCATTTTTTGTTATCCATATATATTGAGTATTACAATTTTAATACAGCTTTTCCTTTGTTAAAATGCATGTACATTTTTGGGCACCCTCTGTATTCGCTTATGTAATTCTATACTACTATCGATAAATATTGCCGTTGATATCACGTTGATTATGTGATCATTATCACCACTGTCTGCTGTAATTCGAAGGGTCAAAAAAACACCTTTAGGCAAACATCGCCTCAGGACATTGATAGAAAGCATGTTCCTGGCCCTTGGAAAACAAATGAAATATCTAGCAATAGAAAAAAAAAAAAAGGAAACAACTCAGTTCTAGAGGTGCTAAGAGTTCGTGCAGAATTCATTGCCAACGGTGATGTTAAACACTCCGAGTTGAGAAGAGAATCTGGAGGGCCTCAGCAGGGCGAGAGGCTTCCTGGAAGCACAAGCTCCCGGGAAAACAGCATGTGGATTAATGAGCCCTCTCAAAAAAGGGTGGAATACTAATAGAAATTAGAACGAGAGCCTCCAAAAATGGACTGGATCTCCTGGTGGGGACCCTCATGATTGATATGTCCATCCCTGTTGTGCCCAGTTTCCCATCCCCCAACATTCTCAGCTGCCTTACCCTGTCCTTAGGCGAATTATTCCTGGTACTTAGTTAGACTCAGGAGGAAGACATTGCCTTCCTTTTTTTTTCTCTGGGAGCCTTACTGAAACAAGGCCAGAATATTTTTTATTTTTTTATTGTTGCAGTTTGGCCAGAGTTGGGTCTGAACTCACCACCCTCGGTATATGGTGCCAGCACCCTACTCACTGAGCCACAGGCACCACCCAAGGCCAGAATATTTTTACTTACTACTATTTACAAATACTATCGAAAGCTGGAAACAAAGGAAATAATCGCAGAGTGCCAGGAATTGATACACTCTGGTCTGCAAAGCGTAACCTCCCAGTTCTCTTCCTGGGAGGCCCAAGAAGCGGCCTAAATGGGGCTCCCACGACCCGGGCCAGGTGGGCGGGTGGCAGGGCCATCTGGACTCGCCAGTGGGCTAGCTCCACGTGACCGGTGCCATCTTCTTTCTGCTCCTGCGCAGAAAATGTCCAATGATTGGCAGGCAGGGTCTGTGTCTTATCACCCACACAGCATGGCCAAAGGGATCTCCTCGGGGGAATTAAAAGTTAACTCTTATGGAGAGTGAGTAATGAGGGGAACAGATGAGGGTGGGGGTGGGGTGGTGCGCCAGCACAGTGGTGTTGGGGGTGGGAGTGGAGAGTGAGATTTATATCTTTACACCTAGAGACTACTACAGTAAAATCTTTGACTTACGGGGGTCAGATACCTAATACTGCATAGGGCATACTAAAAATCAAAGAAAGTATTCCTTGTTTATCTGGAATTCAAATTTATCTGGGGGCCCTGCACGGTGGCTCACACCTGTAATCCTGCGCTCTGGGAGGCCAAGGAGCGTGGATGGCCTGAGCTCAGGAGTTCCAGGCCAGCCTAAAAGAGAGCCAGACCCATTTCTACTAAAAATAGAAAAAATAGCCGGGCTTGGTGGTGTATGTCCATAGTCCCAGCTACTTGGGAAGCTAAGACAAGAGGATCACTAGAGCCCATGAGTTTGAGATTGCTGTGAGCTGTGACACCACTGCTCTCTCCCAAGGGTAACTGATTGAGATTCTGTCCCAAAGAAAAAAAAAGTGAAATTCCTTCCACCACTCTTCCCAGTCACCCAGCTCCTGTAAGAGTTATGTTTTCTGAAATGTTTTGTGTATGCATACACAAGCAGATACATAGGTACTGTGTTTTCTCTCCACTCTCCCCCTACATGCAATTTTTAGTACAGTATACAGGCTGTTTTGCAAATGGCTCATGTTCACTGTGTATATTGAGATTATTCTGTTTTACAGTTGAATCAACTGTATGGATGTTGCACTTTAACCCCTACTCTACATCGGTCATGTAGGTCTTATTCTTTCTTCGCTCTTAGAAATAGTGTTGCAGTGAGGAAAGTATGGAGTTGAAGTAAAATGATTTTAAAACACAGTGATCTGCAGGCGCAGTGGCTCATACCTGTAATCCTAGAATTTTGGGAGGCTGAGGTGGGTGGATAGCCAGGCAGTAGCGGGTGCCTGTAGTCCCAGCTACTTGGGAGGCTAAGACCAGAGGATCATTTGAGCCCAAGAGTTTGAGATTGCTGTGAGCTATGACACCATGGCACTCTACCTAGGTTGACAGAGTAAGACTCCATCTCAAAACAAAAAACAATAAATAAATAAAGCACAGTGATCACCACTTTTTAAAAATTATCTGGAAGTCTCAACCCACCTGTGGATGTGAAATACCATCCACCATTGTCAGAATCTGCCAATTTCAGAGGTGGCCCAGGCTAGTGGGAGGAAAAAAAGATAGTGGCTTTTGAAGCAGACAAACCTGAGTTCTGTACTATTTCTGCTGCTTCTGACTGGCATTCCTTTGGAAGAGCTATTGAATTCCTCTTCAGTTTTCCACATCTGAATTGGGATGGTCATGCTCCTAGGCTATGAAGATTAGATTAAATGCAGTAATGAACAGGAAGAGGTATGTGGTACATTGGAGGGAATTAATGTCACCTTCATCTCATTGTGTTGCTGTGTTGGAGCCTCAGAAGTCCCTTATTCTTCTCCCTGCCCCCTTTTTTCCACTTATCTTGAGAAGAACAGCTGAATGACTTGGAGGGCTATGGCATGGATGAACCTTGAAGACACTATGCCAAGAGAAAAAAGCCAGTTGCAAAGGACCACATATTGTATGATTCCACTAATTTGAAATGTGCAGAAAAGGCAAATATGTAGATTGACGGTTTCCTAGAGCTGCAGGGTTCGGTGATATGGGGAGTAACTGTTAATGAGTACAGGGGTTCCTTCCGGGTTGATAGGATTATATACTCCAGGTACACTTAAAAACATGTGAATTAAACTTCAATAAAGTTGATATAAAAATGCACTGGCAGGAAGGTGAGCTAGAGGAGCAAAAAGGGTGGAAGGTCTGAGAAGCCGCAGACAAGCCCGCACACAAAATACACAAGGTGCAGGTCTGGGGCAGCACACGGCATCAGAGGGCCTGAACTTCGTCCTGGCTCAGCCTCCAGCTGGCTTTGTGACCTTGGAAAAGCCCCTTCACCTCTCTGTGCTTTGTTTGCCTCATTAAAAAATGAAATGAAATGAAGTTAAAATAAGGAGGTGCAACTTGGTAACCTGGGGTCTCTCTCCTGAGTGAAAGTCTACATTTTGCCTCCTGCCTCAGGGTGGGGGAGGAGAAGAAAGGGGAAGCCTGAGATAGGAGCAGAGCAAGATACTCGCTGAGCCTTCCCCTCCTCTCTCTGCCCTGCCTGCACCCTGCCCTCCCCTTGAACCCTGAGCCTGTGTTCTGCTTCCCCCAACCCTGGAAGTCTTTGCATGCAGAGGAGAGTGTGAAGGTTGGGTCAGGTGAGGGTCATTGAGGAGGCCCGCACTCAGATATCCTTCCATTTTCTAGTAGAGATTACAGACCTTGGGAAGGAAGCAATGTGGAAAAACGAAGAGCCAAGGCAGATTGTCCAGGCAGAGAGGAGGCCCCTCCATCTGCTTAGAAGGATAGCCCTTCCATCATCAAGGCTGGGTAAGCAGCATTCCTTAATATATGGTAGTCAGCTATACTCAAATATGTGCATTTAAATTTTTTATTATGGTAAAATATACATAACAATTTCCACTTTAACCATTTTTAAATGTTCAATTCAGTAGCATTAAATACATTCACATGGTTGTGCAACCATCACCACCACCACCCTCTTTTTTTGAATTTTTTATAATTCAATTTTTTATAATGAAGTTTCACACACGTTAAGTGCAAAAATTCTAAGTGTTCACCTCCATGAGTTTTTACATTTGTATGTGCCCATGTACCTGCCACCAAGATTATAATACAGAACATTTATAGCACTTCAGAAGGTTCCTTCTCATCAATTATATTTTGCTTTTTCTAAATATAGAAAAACTTTGCTTAGGGGAAAAACAAAAAACAAAACATGATTCTTTTTGCAAGCAAGTTAGGTGGTTTTGCAGATTGCACAGTCAGTATCTCAATGTTTCATTCCTAAAGGTCCCAGCCCCAGTGTACTTGGGCAGGAAGACACTGTGCTAGCACAGTGAACACTTTGCCCTGCAGAAGATCAGCTCTCCTCCAGCCAATGGAATACCCCTGTTGCACATCCCAGGGACAGTTCTCAGTTGAAAAATTCTCATTGGAATGTGCTCTAAATTCTCACTGCAGATTGGACCATGGGGACAGCCCTTCTGCTAAACAACATGCAGAAGACATTTTCATACTCCCTGCCAGCTAATTTGCTCCTGTGCCCATCAAAGACTTCAAAATATTTTCTGGATCTGTAGCTAGATCCAAAATGACATGTTAGCCTGCTTTCTCGTTCTGTACAGGAAGCTGAAAGCTAAAAAAGGATCCCATTAGCCTGTGATTGTGTTTTTCTTTTCAGTGTTAAAGTCTGGGCTGGTTGGGGGTAAAGGCAGAAGCATAGGAGTTAAGTGTAGGATTTGGCTCATGTGAGCACATAGCTCAGTGAGTAGGGAGCCAGCCATATACACTGAAGCTGGCGGGTTCTAGCCCAGCCTGGGCCTGCTGAACAACAATGACAGCTGCAACCAAAAAATAGCCTCGTTGTGCCAGGTGCCTGTAGTCCCAGCTATTTGGGAGACTGAGGCAAGAGAACCGCTTAAGCTCAAGAGTTTGAGGTTGCTGTGGCACTCTACCGAGGGCGACATACTGAAACTCTGTCTCAAAAAAAAAAAAAAAAAAAAGTAGGATTCATCAGACTAAAAAAGAAGCGCTTAGGAAACTAGGAAAATATATAATGAAAGACACCTAAAGAAGGAAAAATTGGAGAAGGATTATATCCACACCAGAGAGAGATTATAGTTCAATTCAGGAAATCCAGAAGAAGCCAAAAAACAAAAAACAAACAAACAAAAAAAGACTCTGTATCTTCAACTCCAAGTTTCCTACCTGGACTTCGGCTCTTAGCATTTCCTACCTTCCCCAGATGCGCAGTGAAAGCCGGTGTGCTTTACTCACGGCTGTCTACTTAGTGCCTAACACAAGTGCCTGGCACGTGGTGAACGGTTAAGAAGCAGAAAGCAAAGCACGGAGGAACCAGCTAGAAGGGCCCATTTCCTACTTGGAGAAAATGTCCAAACCAGGGAGAAGAGGAGGCAAGGAGGTCCCTAGGGAGTGACTCTGGTCACCTGTTCAGAGCGAAACTTAACTGATAATGGCGCTTTCGGGCATAGGTATCAAAGAAGGAAATAACCTTAGAGTAAATTTTTTTTTAAGTAAGAGAAATAAACACTTGGAATGGGGCTGAATTAGGTAATATAAGTGAAAAACCTTTTCATTAATTGTATAGGAATTAGGCAAAATACAGTAGCATCTAAATATTGAAGATAGGGAAAATACGGAGTAAATTGGGATTTTTAATTCTTAGCGCTCTTAGCAGAGTGGATAATAAATGTAATCATACGCTCACATGCTGACTTTATTTGGCAAATCAAAACCATCAAGACTTGAGGCTTTCTCTTTTTTTTTATTTTTTTTTTAGAGACAGAGTCTCGCGGAAGCTCACAGCAACCTCCAGCTCTTGGGCTTCCGCGATTCTCCTGCCTCAGCCTCCTGAGCAGGTGGGACTACAGGCGCCCGCCACAACGCCCGGCTATTTTTTGGCTGCAGTTCGGGCCGGGGCTGGGTTTGAACCCGCCACCCTAGGTACATGGGGCTGGCGCCCTACTCACTGAGCCACAGGCGCCACCTGAGGCAGGAGGCTTTCAAAGTGAATTCTGTGGACTTTCTGACAACAGCAAAATGCACATAGTTTTATTTTCCTAACGATTCTGATATTTAGAATTTTTTGAGCTTTTCTGTGTGGCTTAATACATGATCAGTTTGGGAATGGCTATTTTAAAAGACTGTTGTCTCTGGTAGATTCAGTTTTATTTATAGAGAGATATAAATGGTCAGGCTCGTTGTGTTTTCAGATATTCCATATCTTTATACTTAGTTGATTTTTTGATTTCTGAAACAGGAGTGTATAAGTGTCCCCACAAACACATATCTGTTAATTTCATCTCTTGCATTAACTGGGTTTCACCCTGTATGATTTGAAGTCTTGCTATTAGGGGCATAAATATTCATGAATTATATATTTCATTAGTGGACTGTACTTTTTGCGGAGAGTGAAATGTCTTTTGTCACTTTTAATGATTTTTCTTTGAATTGTATTTTGTCTATGTCAATGTTTTATACTTGATTTTGTTTTTCCATTTTCCACATACCAGGCTTCATTTGTAATTTACAATGCAAATTGAACCATCATCAAAAAAATATATAGAACTTTTAAATTTGTTTTAATTGTGTAAAAAATCCCAAGCAGGATGGTGCCTGTGGCTCAAAGGGGTAGGTCGCTGGCCCCATATACCAGAGGTGGTAGGTTCAAACCCAGCCCTGGCCAAAAACTGCAAAAAAAAAAAAAAAAAAAAAAAAAAAAAAAAATCCCAAGCAAAAAAAAACCGGTTAAAAGCACAATTTTGTTTTGTTTTGTTTGTTTGTTTTTTTTTTTTTTTTTTTTAAATAGACCAGGTGGATCTCTATTGC
>CAUYPK010001190.1:0-21989 GCA_963574355.1 Loris lydekkerianus
GTTCCAGTTCTAAGAGGAAAAGCTTTCAGTTTTACTCCATTCAGTAAAATATTAGCTGTGGGTTTGTCATAGATAGCTTCAATCAGTTTTAGAAATGTGCCACCTATGCCTATACTCTTCAGTGTTCTAATTAGAAAAGAATGCTGGATTTTATCGAATGCTTTTTCTGCATCTATTGAGAGAATCATATGATCTTTATTTTTGCCTCTGTTAATATGGTGGATAACATTTATGGACTTGCATATGTTAAACCAGCCTTGCATCCCTGGGATGAAACCTACTTGATCACAACGTATGACTTTTTTGATGATAAGCTGTAATCTATTGGCTAGGATTTTGTTGAGAATTTTTGCATCTATATTCATGAGAGAGATTGGTGTGAAATTCTCCTTTTTGGTTGGGTCTTTTCCTGGTTTTGGTATCAGGGTGATGTTTGCTTCATAGAATGTGTTGGGGAAGAGTCCTTCTTCCTCGATTTTTTTAGAATAATTTCTGCAGTACAGGAATAAGTTTTTCCTTGAAGATTTGATAGAATTCTAGTGTGAAGCCATCTGGACCAGGGCATTTTTTTGGTTGGAAGATTTTTTATTGTTTCTTTAATCTCAGTGCTTGAAATTGGTCTGTTCAGGAGCTCTATTTCTTCCTGGCTAAGTCTAGAGAGAGGGTGTGATTCCAAAAATTGATCCATTTCCTTCACATTGTCAAATTTCTGTTCATAGAGTTTCTGGTAGTATTCAGATAATCTCTTGTATCTCTGTGGGATCAGTTGTAATTTCCCCTTTATCTTTTCTGATTGATGTTACTAGAGATGTTCCTTTTCTATTTCTAGTTAGTCTGGCCAATGGTTTATGTATTTTATTTGTTTTTTTCAAAAAACAAACTCCTCATTTCATTAATTTTCTGAATGATTCTTTTGTTTTCAATTTCATTGATCTCTGATTTGATTTTGAATATTTCTTTTCTTCTACTGGGTTTAGGCTTAGATTGTTCTTTTTCTAATTCCATAAAATGGCTTTTAAGTTTGTTGATGTGTTCTCTTTCTGTTTTTCAAACGAAGGCATCTAAAGTGATAAATTTTCTACTCAAAACTGCTTTTGCAGTATCCCACATGTTTTGGTAGCTTATGTCTTCATTGTTGTTATGCTCAAGGAAGTTAATGATTTCCTGTTTTATTTCTTCCTGCACCCATCTGTTATTCAACAGAAGGTTTTTTAATATCTATGCCTTTGTGTGGGGTTGAACATTTTTGTTAGAGTTGAGTTCCACCTTTAGTGCCTTATAGTCTGAGAAGATACAAGGTAAAATTTCGATTCCTTTTATTCTGTAGACATTTGTTTTGTGTCCCAGGATATGATCAATTTTGGAGAATGTTCCATGGGGTGATAAGAAGAATGTATATTCTTTATCTTTGGGATGGAGTCTTCTATATGTGTCTATCAAGCACAGTTGTTCTAGGGTCTCATTTAAATCTCTTATGCCTTTGTTTAATTTTTGTTTAGAGGATCTGTCCAGCTGTGTAAGAGGAGTGTTAAAGTCCCCTGTTATTATGGTATTATCAAATATCATATTGCTCAGACTGAGTAAGGTCTATTTCAAGAATCTGGGAGCATTTAAATTTGGTGCATAAATATTTAGAATTGAAACGTCTTCTTGCTGTATTTTTCTCTTGACCAATATAAAGTGACCATCTTTGTCTTTTTTTACTTTAGTTGCTTTAAATCCACATGTATCTGAAAATAAGAAATTCTAGTCCCTGGAGCTGTTCTTATTTCAGCCCAGATTTATAGTTGTGGTATATACATATAGTTTTAACCTAAGTTCAAGGATATTTAGCTTTCTCTAATTTCCTTATAGGTCATGACATGTATATTTCACTTCTTACCCAGATTCTTAATGTCAAGTAATGAAATCAACATTCTAGGTTTTCTCCTTTCACCAACAATTTATCATTGATTCAGAGAAAATAAAGATTTAGCAACATCCAAACATGTTGTTAATTGCTTTTTTAAATCTTTGAATTTAAGAATTTTTTTAAATTAATTCATAGCTGTGTACATTAATGCAGTCATGGGGTACAATGTGTTGGTTTTATATACAATTTGAAATAGTTTCATCAGACTGGTTAAAATAACCTTCATGGCATTTTCTTAGTTATTGTGTTAAGACATTTATATTCTACATTTAGTAAGTTTCACATGTACCCTTGTAAGATGCACCCTAGGTGTGGTCCCACCAATTACCCTCCCTCCACCTATCTTCCCCCTTTCTCTCCCCTTCTTTTCCCCTTTCCCCATATTCTTGGGTTATAATTGGGTTATAGGACAAATATTCTTATGTTTTATAACAACTTTCTATTTTTTCCTTCTTCTCCAGAGGCCAATACCCTAGTGCAATAGTTTTCTTTATTAGTATTAAATCATAAGCACATAGATCATATATAAATTAATGCATTTATGGGGTACAATGTGCTAATTTCAGATGCAATTAGGAATGCTTACATCATACTAGTTAATATATCCCTCACTCATTTACTTAATAATTGTGTTAAGACATTTATATTCTATGCTTAATAGATCTGACTTGTACCCTTGCAATATGCACAATAGGTGTGAGTTTATAAAACACTTAATGTTAAACTCACCCTTTTGTATTGTTAGACTTAATTTTTTAATTATATTCCATTTTAGAACATATTCATCATTCCTTGACCAAAATAAATCCTACACCCATTAACAGTCACTCTTAATTCCCAGCCACCAACCCAACCCTATCCAATAACTAATTTAATTTCTCCCTTTATACCTTTATCTAGTCTAGACATTATATATAAATGGATTCCCATTAAATGTGCTAATGTGAATTACTCCTTAGCTTTCTATATTTTGAGATTTGAGGCACATTATTTTATTCATCAGTGCTTTATTTATTTTATTCCTGAACATGTTTTTATGATATAAATGTACAAAATTTGTTTTTCATCATAATGAACACTTGAGTTGCTCACTTTTGGCCATTATAAATAAGACTACGATGAACATCATTATACATGTTTGCATGTGAACTTATTGCTTAATTTATCTTGGATATATAAATAGGAGTGGAATTGTGGATGAGATAATACAGTATATATAACAATTGTGGACATTTCCAGAATGCTGTATGCAGTGGTTGTACCATTTAAAAATTATTCCTGTGATGTATAAAAGCTCAAATTTCTCTGACTTCTCTCTATATTTGCCAACTGTAATAATTTGCTAGGGCTGCTTCCCACAACATGCACACATACATACACAACACAGACCAGGTGGCCTAAACAATATGTATGTATTTTTTCACAGTTCTTAAGGATGGAAGTCCAAGATCAAAGTGCTAACCTAGTTGGTTTTACCTGAGTCTTCTCTTCTTGGGTTTCAGATGGCTTCCTTCTTAGCTCTTATCACATGGCAGTTCCTCTGTACCAGTCTCCTATTCCATAAGAATAACAATGAAAATGAATTAAAGCCCATCCTAATATGCTCATTTCAACATAATGACCTTTTTTCCTTTTTTTAATTAAATCATAGCTGTGTACATTAATGTGATCATGGGGCACCAAACACTAGTTTCACAGACCGTTTGACACATTTTCATCACTCTGGTTAACATAGCCTTCCTGGCATTTTCTTAGTTATTGTGCTAAGACATTTACACTCCACACTTACGATAATGACCTTTTTTAAAGTCACTATCTCTCCTTTTTTAAAGTCGCTATCTCTAAACATAGTTGCAGTTTAAATATTGGGAGTTAGTGCTTTAATCCATGATTTGGGGGGAGGAAAACCTTTACATCATAACAATAACATTGATTACTGTCTATCTTATTAACATAATTCTAGTGAGTGTGAATTGGTGTCTCATTGTGATTTTTGTTTACATTCCTTAACAATTAATGATATGTAATTTTTGATATATTTATTTGATTTTCATGCATCTTTGCAGAGAAATGTCTATTTGCTTCACTAGCCAATTTTTAAATCTTAGCTTTTTAATAGGATTATCAGTCTTTTTATTAAGGATTTTATCTGTAATATGGATTTAAGTGATTCACAACATACATGATTTGTAAATGCCTTCTTACATTGTGTTTTGTATTTTTACTTTTCTGTTAGTATTATTTCAGAACAAATTTTTTTTAATATTGAATAATTAGTAATAGAAGATCTAGCCAATATAATCAGGCAAGAGAAGGAAATGAATGTCATCTAAATTGAAGCAGAGGAGGTCAAACTCTCCCTCTTTGCTGAGGATATGATCTTATACTTAGAGAACCCAAAAGACTCAACCACAAGACTCCTGAAAGTCATCCAAAAATACAGTAATGTGTCAGGATACATAATCAATGTCCACAAATCAGGAGCCTTTGTACACACGAATAACAGCCAAGTTGAGAAATTAATTAAGGACACGATCCCCTTCACAAAAGCTTCAAAGAAAATGAAATACCTAGGAATACACCTAACAAAAGAGGTGAAGGAACTCCATAAAAAAATTATAAAACCCTAAGAAAAGAAATAGCAGAAGATATTAACAAATGGAAGGACATAACCATGCTCATGGCCAGGAAGAATCAACTTGGTGAAAATGTCTATACTTCCCAAAGCAATCTACAGATTCAATGCCATCACTATTAAAATACCAGCATCCTACTTTCAAGACGTGGAAAAAATAATTATTTTTGTATGGAACCAAAATAAACCCCATATAGCAAAGGAAGTTCTTAGTAATAAAAACAAAGCAAGGGTCATTAGCCTACCAGACTTTAGACTGTACTACAAGGCTAAAACAGTGGTCAAAATAGCAAGGTATTGGCACAAAAATAAAGACATAGTTATCTGAAACTGGATAGTAAACCAAGAGATGAATCTAATATCTTACAGCCACCTAATCTTTGATAAACCAGACAAGAACCTTACACAGGGGGAAAGAATCCCCATTAAATAAATGGTGCTGGGAGAACTGGGTATCCACATGTAAAAAACTGAAACTGGACCTGCACTTTTCTCCACTCACACATATTTTAATGAGTAAAATTAAAAAGTCCTGGCTTCCATTGTTTTCCTGTTTAAGATATCACTCTTCAGAATTTTAAATTGAAAGATTCTATAATTTATTAATTTAGAAATGTATTCCTACTACTGATTTATTTTTCTATGTTAATGAGCTTTTTAGTGTTTACATAGATTACTTGGCATATTATGAATCTGAAATATCTAGGTAATGTACAGATATGGGTTTTTTTTCACTTATATAATAGCATGTGTTACTAAAATTCTTCATGGTCAATCACTCACTTTTCCATAACAAGCATATCTGGCCATTTTTGTTTGTGTATGAAAATACTAGAATTTTGTTATTAAATAATTGAATAAAGGTCAGTCACATAGGTCATTGTAAAAATATTGTTATAGACAAAGATAGCAAGTTCTATTTTTATGTATGTTAATTAGTGCCATTAATCTACTCGTGCATATCTGAATATCCCAAAATTAGTTGTATTGAAATCTAAAAGCAGACCTAATTATTCATAATTTACCAAGCAATTCACATAACTTACTAACTTGACTAATTTAAAATGTTCCCTTTGGCAGTGTATGTTGTTCCTCAAGCTATTACGAAAATAATAGGTTGATTAGCCAGTAGCGATATCATGATTATAAATTAGTTATATGGTAATTTAAATAACTGAAAAAAATGTGTGTGGAAAAGTATACTTAATTTAAATTCTGAGGCTATGCTCTGACAGAGGCAGCTCTCATTAGAAATGGCAAAGACAGTAGGTAGACAGAGCCAAAATGACACAGACAGTGCATTCAAATACAGACAGTATGCCTGTATTTAATAAGCACAGCAGGTGAACAATTGGATTTGAAAGGGAAATTAAATGGGTTGACCCAAATGCAGAGACATTTATTGTGTAGCTCTATGCTTTCTATTCTATGATTACAGCAGAGCTCTTTTGTAAACCAATATGAAGGAACACTATTAGAGCAATTGCGTATCAATTAAGTATTGTAGCCACAGGAAGAAACACAAATACAATTTAAAAGAAAGTCAAATTCAATCTGCTTTTATGTTCAAGCTGTTGTCCTCTCTAACCTTTTATTCTTTTTGCAGTAATTTTCTTTCTTTTTTTTTTTTTATGAATTGAACGTTTCTCCATGGTTTATAAGACTTTAGGGTGAAAACTAACTACTATTTAATGTAATATATATATTGTATATATATTACATTGAATATATGTATTGAAATACATGTATTGAAATATATATATTATATATATTGAAATATATGTAATATATATATAATATATAAATATATATATATATATTTCAATAACCATTTTGCCCTTCCAGTGCCAATCTATTAGTAAGCATTAATTTGCTCTCTTCTTCCATTAATTGCATTACATAGTTAAAACTTCCCAATAAAACATGTTCACCACTATTTTGAGAATGACATTACCTTCTTTGAAGCACTCGCTTTTCAAAGCTAAAAGTCACTAACTTATTACAGACATGAGGAAAGACCAAATGCTATGTTACTGGAAAAACTGATATGTGGTGAAGAAGAAAAAGCTGAAAAATTGGAGAGAAGGTGGTTGATTCATCTGTGGTGGGCATCTACTCACTATACCCAGATATTTTTAGGGACACTAGTGCAAGGGTAAAGGAGTTATCCTGAAAGCATTCTGGCCATCAACTCATGTTTTAAATGGAGGGAAAATAATTTAGACTTAAAGCAGGAAAAAATACTTCCTCTAAGCACAGAGTGGAAGATAGGAAAACAGGACACAAAATGTCTCAAGTAATTATAAAGATGCATCTAGTCTCTAGTTACTTATGACAAACTGTTGTTATGATTTATGGCAGCTGCTTGTTTGTAAACCCATTTCTGCACAGAACATTGAAAAGCATTTATCATTCTGCTTGGCCTTCCTTATTAGATAAAAGCCATATAAACATAACCTAAATCTGGATTCTTGCTAGTTTGGCACATGAGCTAGTGGCGTCTGTTTGACTATCCTCATTTTTCTATTGACCTATAGCAGCCAAAGAGTCTTTGACAGTGAGTATCCATAACCACTATGCTGTACTTGTCAAGCAAGAAGACAAAAATACAAAAAACCCTCATTCAGAGTAGTGGGGGTCAGCAAGGTGATATTTATCAGCGACAAACAACTCAATATTGATTTTGGTTTAAACTTTCTACCCTACAGCTGTTTTCAGTTAATAATTTAGATTAACCAATACAAATGCTTACAGAAGTGTGTGTGTTGATGAACAACAAATTAATCAATAAAGGTATCAGTCATCTTGAATCGATGTAGTAAATGACCTATTTAGTTAAGAAAGTGGGAAATTAATTATGGTAGGTTTTAAAGTCCTGAAATACCAGATTTTCTATGGATTCCCCCATTCTTCTTAAGATAATCTTACTTTTAAAGTGTCATTCTCTTCTTTAAAATATGCTACCTAAAATTGTTAACATATTAAAATTTAGTAGTATTTTATAAGGAATTGTTTAAAAATTTATAATTATTAATTACATGAAATTATTATTGTTTAACTGTAAATGACTAGGGATGCAAAATTCATAATAAAAAGAATCTAGTAAGTCTTTTACAAATAATAATGATGGGTAATGTATTACTGCAGAGTCTACATCATCTAAATATATATCGAAAAACCTGTACAGTTCAAACTCTTTTCAAATGTAACCAAGTACATATTTTTATACCACCTCACAGAATAATACAAATACACTATACTTTTGTCCCCTAAAATCAGATATTTGGTAATACTTCATTATAAAACAAAACCAAAATTTCTTCTAGAGTTGAAGAATACTGTACCTACACATACCCTGCAACTGAAGATCTTTGCCATTTGAGAACCATGACCCTAGGGCATAGTCACCATAGGAAAAACAGAAGTAGAGTTCTCACAAATAGAGTCAGTGAAAACTAACTTTCAAATAATTCTCATATATGACAAGATATGAAGGAATAGTCACTGTCATTCAGGCTCCTGCCACCTGAACATCCTCTCCTAATATGGACTGATTCAAATCCTCCTCATACGTCATGATTTCTTGTTTTCTGACTATATTGTTTAATAAGAACTTTGAAAACCCAGTTACCTGTGGCAATTGATATTCTCACAATTCTGGAGGCTATAAGTTCGAGATTAGGATGCCAGTATGATCAGTTTATAATGAGTGAGCTCTTTCTAGCTTGTCTTTCTCTCTAGGACCTCATATGGTAGAGAGAGGTCATGTTGTTTTCCCCACTTCTTATAAGGGCACCAATTCTAGTGGATCAGGGCACCACCCTTATAAATTTGTGTATTCATGGTCACTGCTTTATATGCCTTATCTTTATCTCAGGGGTTTGGGGGTTAAGGCTTCAACATATGAATTTTGAGGGGCCACAATTCAGTCAATCATATTATACCATGACCACTCCAAATTTACATACTTCTTAATGCAAAATATATTCATTCTGATTCTGACATCAACTCCAAATTTTCAAGTCCAAATTTTCATCTAAACAATCTAAACAAATATTATATAAATCAGATATGGATGACATGATGTATAATTTATTCTAAGACACAGTTCTTCTCCGACTATGGATCTGTTAAGCCAAAGAAGTTATGCACTTCCAAAATACAAAGTAAGACAGGTATAGGGAAGCATTCCTATCACAAAAGTGAGAAATAGAAAAGAATGAAGAGGTGATAAATCCCAGTCAAGTTCAAAGCCCAGCAAGGCAAATTTCATTGGATTCTAAGGTTTGAAGCTAATCCCCATTGACTCAATGTTCCACCAATCAGGGCCATTGGGGTTGGAGTCTGTCTATGTGCCCACTGGAATAGGGATCCCGTACCCATGGCCCTAGAAGTGGAAATTGAGGCTCTGTGGAGTGGCCCTATCCCCCACAAGTCTTCAGAGAAAATCTTCCTCCAAGGTTTGGGAAGATGCCATCTTGCCTTTTGAAACTGAGTTGGTAGCCACATACATTGAAACCAAGCATTCAGCTCTGATGATCTCTGAATCACCTTTGAGGTTATTCTTTCCTCGTCTTAATGAATAGCATATTTGTGATTAAACAACAACACGATCCTATCTTGTAGAATCTAAGAAGGGTGTTATCCTTCCTTCATTCCATCTCACTTTTCTGTTCCTTTTAGTTCAAACTGACAGACTCGGGTAATATAATCCCATCTACATTCCTGGATTCAACTGAAATGGCTGATTATTTTACTGAGTGTTTTTTGCTCTCCTTATTAATTGGCTGGGCTCAGCCATAGGCCATGCCTGTAGTGTTTTCTTTAGAAGATTTTTTTCTAAGATCTAAGTTCTAGTTCCCTTTTGCTTAATAATTACTTTTACAATTTATATCTTTCTTCTCACTTTTTGCTATAATCAGTCAGGAGTAACAAAGTCACTCCTTCCACAAATTTGGTTTAGACATCTCCTCAGCTAAATACTAATTTTGTTTCTCAGAAGTTCTATCCTACAAAATACTAGAGCATAATTCATCCAAATTCTTTGACACCTTATCATAAAGATTTCCTTTTCTCCAATCCAATAACGTGTTTCTCATCCCTGTGTGAGACCTGAACAGAATGCCTCTTAATATTCATATTTTTATCTATATTCTCTTCATGATTATTTATGTATTCTCTAAGAATCTGCCTCTTTGGATCTCCTTTTTTCTTTCTGAAATCTTATCAGAATTATCTTTGAATTCCGTATTTTAGGATGTACCTTAAAAACTCTTCCAGACTCTTCTCATCACCAGTTCCACAACTATTGCCATATTTTAAGTGTCACAATGGTACTCCAATTCTGAGTCAACTTGGCTTGCCAAGTTATAACATTATAGCTTATATCGGGTGGTTTAAACAACAAAAATGTATCCGTTATAGTTCTGAAGGCTAGATGTGTGAGAGCAGGGTGCTAGCAACTTGGCTTGCCATAACATTATAGTTTATATGGGTTGGTTTAAACAACAGAAATGTGATTGTCATAGTTCTGGAGGCTGGGTATGTGAGATAAGGGTACTAGCATTGTCAGGTTCTGGGGAGGACTCTCTCACTATCTTGCAGATGGCAATCTTTTCATTATACTCTCCTGTGATGGAGAGAGAAAGCTCAATTGTATCTTCTTATCAGGGGAATAATTCCATCATGAATAGCCCACTTTTATGAATTCATCTAAACCTAATGATCTTGCAAAGATTTTACCTCCAAATACAATGATGCTGAGGTCCAGCCTTTCACATGTAAATTTGGGGGAGGTGACATAATTCAGTCCATAGTAGAGAGGGGGATTACATTTTGCATATAGAAAAACCATGAATGTTTGGTAACTAGATTGTGGACTGCGGTAACAAATTATTTGATAATTCCTCCATCAACAAGTAAGCTCTATTTTTCCATCTCTTGTATTTGGGCTTGTTCAGAGACTACTTTATTCCAGACCTAATCTTTTGGAGGACGAGAAACCTCTTACTTTTTACATAGGAGTCCTGATCCATTATGTAAATTATGTAATTCAGACTATTCTACTGGAGAGGCCTTTTGAAGAGGCATTAACACTACAAGGAGATGAAAAGAAGCCTAGCTGAGCCCAGCTTCCAGACCTCAAACCTTCCATACTACCCAGCTGCTAACTGAAATCTAGATATCACATACAGGAGAATAGACCTGACAAACCTTCCTGAGATACTCACCTACCAAAATAATGCATGCAATGAACTCATCATTATTTTAAACTACCACATTTTGGAATAGCTGGTTGTAAAGAAAAAGATAACTGAAATAAAGTACCAACTA
Organism: Loris lydekkerianus; assembly: GCA_963574355.1. Classification (NCBI taxonomy): domain Eukaryota; kingdom Metazoa; phylum Chordata; class Mammalia; order Primates; family Lorisidae; genus Loris; species Loris lydekkerianus. Next base: position 10,881 of record CAUYPK010001190.1, read on the forward strand.
CTTCACTTTATTGTAAACCCCTATCTGAAGCAAACATTATTCTTTAGTGATTAGGGTAAGCCTAAACCAACAAAGAAACACATCATAAGGTTTAGATAAATTTATGAGAGTGGCTTAATAATCAAGGTTAGTAAAATAAATAGGAGAGGGGTACACTTTTTCTTTCTTAGAGCTGAGTCATATTTTTATAGGGAGCAAAAAGAACACTTCTCTCTTTTATCTTATTTTATTATTTTTTATGACCTGCTTGCATTAACTACATTTCCAAATTTACACATACAATTCTCTATAGATCACACATTAGTTTTATTTATCTGCTGTTTGGTGTTTTCATTCTAGTCAGAAATTGGGAATGTTCCTGATTTAACAACCTGCTCATATAAAAAAGGCCATTGTTCAATATGATGGGACCTGCTGGGAACAATTTCTTGGATCACATCACAAATGTTGTCAATGGTAAAATGTGGAGACTATGACAGATGGAATATACAATTCACTTACAGACATTCTTACAGAATTGGATGTGTGCACCCCAATCTTCCTATTAGACGAGAAAGTGAAGATTTTTGTCTCTTGATCTGGAGAATGACATGTCACATAACTCCATGTTATTGATGATGATTAATTTTAACCATCTATGCCCACACTCAAGCACAGTATTCAAAATATTGTATAAGGGTACCATTATTTATCTTTGTGACTCCATCTGGTCTAATATAAACCATAATGACAATACCTGTTGAGAACGTTCTAGGAAGGAAAGACATCAGTGTGGCTTCCAACATTTCCCATGGATATGTCATGCAAAGCAGATGGCCTAAAGTCATTTGATATTATTTACTTTCCGTATTAAAACGTATCAAATTTCACCAGCAATTTAGTTTATTGTGCTATAAGGTGTGTTGTTTGATTATTAACCAAATCACTCATTCCAGCATTTCCCAGCCTTCTCCGTGTAATGCTTACAGATGTCAAAACAACCATTCAATTTAAGAAATACTGATGAGAAAACCTTACCCATAATTTCAACTTTTTTTATTATTGGAACAATAACATAATAAAATTTTCTAAAAAGGTATAAGATTACAATGCATTCCAAGGTTATTAGATCCTGGGGCAACTAACTCAAGCAACACCTTTTGCAACTAGACTCTATGAATGTTGGTTTATTCATTTAAACTTTCTAGAATTATTGGAGAAAGCTCTGGTGATCAAGTCCATAGAAATGTAGGATGTAATCAATGCTAAGTGGCTGCTAAAATCTAGAACCAAATTATAACCTATTGAATAAAAACAAAATCCTCCCCACCCCATGTCATCTGTAAGTGATATGCTACCTATGGCATATATTCCTCTTGAGAAAGGGAAAGAATAAAGAAAATAACTTTATTTGTAAGCTGCTTCACCTTGCCCTCATTTCTTAGTTTGCTTTTCTTTTCTACCACAGAACGATTTACACTGTGGACACAGCAAGTTGCTGCACAGGGAAAATGTTATACTAACCTAAAAATGAGCAGGGAATTGCCCTCAAGTGGAGAGTCCCAGCAGTATAGCAGCCAGATGTCAGGCTCACTGCAGTTAAACTGTGGGAACTACTATATTTCCGCATTTGTAATTTGCAGTTCCAATACATGTGGAGTTCTATTTCTGTAAACTGCACATAAAATCACTTGTATGAAGTACAAAGCATTGAGTGGGCTAGATATTTTTATTCTTTAAGATTATTTTTAAAATGACTCGATAATAGAATTTTCAATATGAAAAGGAAGAGCTTTTAAAAACTAATACAAAAATTTTATATTATGTAAATTAATTTTTCCTGATCTCTTGAAATACATTATTTCAGTGTTGTTATAAATAGCTGCCTTTCTTTCATTCTTACTTATTAAATACTTTCAATTTTATTTTATATAAAATAAAACTTATATAAGGAACAACTCATTTAAGTAAAATGAGAGATATTTTAAACATCATTGTTTAATTTCTTTTATTAGAAAGAATGTATGTGAACTATGATCATTAACACAATTTCTAAAGTTTGCATAGAAATATTTTATGATAATAAACTCAAGATCAATAAATTCTAAAACATGAGGAAAACAATTTAACCTCGGAAGCTTTGCATTTACTAGTTAAGAGACAATGACAAGAACTTCAAAAAGTAATAATCACTTGGAATATAGAGTACCTTTAATCCAACAAAACACTTTTGGGCTTTGGAAATATAATCAAAAGTCCATATTTTGAAAGCTAGTTAAATTTGTATTGTGTATTTTTTAAACAGCTTATATTTTCCATAATTAAATAGAATAGCTTAGACACAAAAAGTGAGAGATATTTAGTTATTTTGACTTTGCTTTTGTAGCATTTGCTTCTATGACAATTAAAAAAGAATTGAAAATAAACTAAACTTTTGGGTTCTACAAGTAGCGGACAGAAGCTCCTTTAAAATAATTAGAAGCTATGAATATATGTCTGAGGGTGGAATTTTACTATCATTTAGTTGATTTGTTTGCACTATTTAGGCCACTTATATAACCATGAAAAGCTCTTAATTCACAAAATAGCCATTTTGAATATAATCATTAGGAGGTGGATCATTTCTTTATTTTTTGGAAGATAAAATACAACTTTAAAGTATTCTGGATAAACATGAATGATTTTCTTCTCGAATCTCAAAAAAAAAAAAAAAAAAGAGGTATAGCATAACCAAATCACTGAGCACTAGAAGCACTATATTTAACATTCATTTACCGTGATTTCTGGATTATTACTAAAAGGCCTTTTTGCATTTTTGTTTCAGGGAGGAAGAGAAACAGTTAATATGTGATTCTCCACTAAGCTGAAGATTGATAGGAGAGTGTCTCTCCTAGCCTTTGGAATTGCTCACCCAGTCTCAGCCGCAAACAACGCTCACAAGGACCCTGTGCTGCTGTCTGCCATCACTGCTTCCCTCTAGGCTTTGGATAGACGTTGGATAAAATGCTTAAGGCAAATATTTCATTTTACCCCATACACAATTCAATGAGTTCATAATAACTGAACATTATAGCCTAAAAGGTACTTTAATTATTAAATTTATTAAAGAATATTAGCTTATACAATAATAATTTAAAATTAATTTGTATTTCAGTATAAGTATTCATTTAAGTTCTTGGGGGAGGGTTAAATAAATTAAGTGATCAATCATTTACCATAAATAATGTAAACATCAGATATCTAAACATAATTCCTTTTCTATACAATGAAGCCTTTGTGATTTGCATCAGACAGGTAAATTTCCTGACAAGCTTAGTGACAAAATCAAAGATATAAAATATTCTTTGATTGCTTCATTCATTAGTTCATTCATCCATTTGACCAATGTCTATTTTACACTTTCTACAGGTCATAATTTTGTAGTACTGTACACATAATGAATACGACTTGCAGAACTCTCTTGCATCTTACATGGTCACACTCAGTTCTAAGACATGAGAAAAACATAGGTACAAAACACAGTGATTCCATAACCTGCATTGCTAGATAAATGGGAGTGGTGAGAATGAGCATTCTTACCTTCTTCTCAATCTCAGGAGCAAGGAAATCCATTTGTCAGTAACTCTGATGATTTTCAAAGATGTCTTTGTGAAGTTGAGAAATTCCTTTAATTTCTATTTTGCTAAGAATTTTTGTGCTGAATAGATGTAGGCTTCCACTGAATACTTTTCCTGAATATATAAAGTTGATATAGGTTTAAGAAAAATAATTAACATGGCAAATTCCATTAATTGATTTCCAATCAATGGAAACCATCTCTGTATTTCTAGGAATGTTTGCTCAAAATCTTTTTTTCCTTTTTAGGCCAGGCACGGTGGCTCACGCCTGTAATCCTAGCACTCTGGGATGCCCAGGAAAGTGTATTGCCTGAGCTCACAGGTTTGAGACCAGCCTGAGCCAGAGTGAGACCTCATCTGTAAAAATAGCCAATTGTAGTTGGTGCCTGTAGCCCCAGCTATTCAGGAGGCTCAGGCAAGAGAACCACTGCAGTCCAATAGTTGAGGTTGCTGTGAGCTCTCACACCATTGAACTCTACTGAGGGCGACAAAGTGAGACTCTGTTTCAAAAAAAAAAAAAATGGTTTTTCCTTTTTATAGATTGTTGGACACAGTTATGTTACAATATTTTTTATAAATTTGAACCTTTGTTCATGACAGAGATCATTGTATAATTTTCTTTTCTTATAATTAAATTTGTAGTTTTATTATCAGGGTAAGAATAAGTTCTTTTTTTTTTTTAATATATACCTCATCTAGTTTACTTAATTATTGTGTTAAGACATTTATACTCTATACTAATAGATCCGACATGTACCCTTGCATTATGCACCATAGGTGTGATCCCACCATTCACCCTCCCTCAATCTGACCTCCCCTCTTCCCTACTGTCCTCCCCTCCTCCCTCCTTCATCTTGGGCCACAGTTGTGATTTATTCTTCATATGAGAGTAAGTGATTATAAATTGTTTTCATAATAGTACTGAGTACATTGGATATTTTTTCCTTCCATTCCTGAGATACTTTCCTAAGTAGGATATATTCCAATTCCATCCATGTAAACGTAAAAGAGGTAAAGTCTCCACCTTTTTTAAGGCTGCATGATATTTCATGGTATAAACATACCACAATTTATTAATCCTTTCATGGGTTGATGGGCACTTGGGCTTCTTCCATGATTTGTTTATTATGAAATGAGCTTCAATGACCAATCTGGTGCAAATATATGTGTTATAAAGTGATTTTGAGGCTTTGGGATATACATTTAGTAGAGAAATTGCAGGATCAAATGGCAGGTCTACTTTTAGATCCCTGAGTATTCTCCATAATTCTTTCCAAAAGGAATGTATTAGCTTTCACTCCCACCAGCAGTGCAGAAGTGTTCCCTTTTCTCCACATCTACCCCAACATCTGTAGTTTGGTATTTTGTGATGTGAGCCACTCTTACTGGAGTTAGATGATATCTCAAAGTAGTGTTTATTAGCATTTCTCTGATGATTAAAGATGATGAGCAATTTTTCATGTGTCTGTAGGTCATGTGCCTATCATCTTCAGAGAAGCTTCTGTTCAAGTCCCTTGCCCACAATGAAATGTGATTACTTGTTCTTTTCTTATTAATGAGTTTGAGTTCTCTGTGGATTCTGGTTATCAAACCTTTGTCAGAAGCATAAGCTGCAAATATCTTCTCCCATTCTGAGATCTGTCTGCTTGCTTTACATACTATGTTCTTAGCTGTGCAGAAGCTTTTTAGTTTGATCAGATCCCAGTTATGTATTTTTGGTGTTGCTTCAATTGCCCAGGAAGGGGGGTTACTCCTTAAAAAGTATTCTCCCAGGCCAATTTCTTCAAGTGTTTCTCCTGCACTCTCTTCAAGAATCTTTACAGTTTCATGTCTTAAGTTTAAATCTTTTATCTAGTGAGAGTCAATTTTTGTTAATGTTAAAGGTGTGGGTCCAGTTTCAGTCTTCTACAAGTCGCCAACCTATTCTCCCAGCACCATTTGTTAAATAGGGAATCTTTTCCCAAATTTATATTTTTAATAGGCTTATCAAAGATCAAATAAAGATAAGTGTCTGGGTTCATTTCTTGGTTCTCAATTCTGTTCCATACATCTACCTCTCTTTTTTTGTGCCAATAACATGCTGTTTTGATCACTATAGATTTATAGTATAGTTTGAAGTCTGGTAGCATGATTTCTCTTGATTTGTTTTTATTTCTGAGGAATGTCTTGGCTATTCAAGGTTTTTTCTGGTTCCTTATAAATTGAAGTACTATTTTTTCCAGATCTTTAAAGTATGACAGTGGTGCTTTGATGGGGATTGCATTAAATTAGTAAATTGCTTTGGGTAAGACGGACATTTTAACAATGTTGACTCTTCCTAGCCATGAGCATGGTATAGTTTTCCATTTGTTAAAATCTTCAGCTATTTCTTTTCTCAGAGTTTCATAGTTCTCTTTATAGAGATCGTTCACATTCTTTGTTAGGTAAATTCCAAATAGTTCATCTTCTTTGGCACAACTGTAAAGGGAATAGAGTCCTTGACTCTAAGATCTATTCCAACTGGGTGAAGTTGAGGTGAGATTTCCAAAATGGAGGAAATTCACACATGGATAATGGCAAACAGGGGTTTCAAAGGTCAGGAAGGATGGGATCAGGACATTCCTTTTCCTGGGCTATACATCTGTTGTAAGGGTGGGGTTGGTCTATTTACCTTTCCCTGGTGAGACTTCTGGTGGGGTATGGTAGGGGATTGACCCATTCACCTTACTTAGGTGGGACATCCAGTGAGAGATGCTAGGGGATTGGTTCTTTTAGGCAAATCCACCCAATTTGGGTGGGATTTGGCTCTATCATTTACTTTTCTATGTTTTGATTTATTTAAAATGTTTCTGGAGAATTCTATGTAGACTTTCAGAAGAAGTCCCTTGATTAAATAGTTGCTCCCTTATAAGCAATACATCTTGTTTACCTTAAGACTTTGTCTTTACTTTTTAGAGCTTTAAGGTAAGTCTTTTAAAAAATTTATTTGGAATTTGCTTAGCTTCTTAAATCTTTGACTTTATATTGTTCATGAGATTTGTAATTTTTCAGTGGTTTGATCCCCCAATTCCTCTCTTCCTGTGGAAATTTGATTCAAATGCTAGTCTGTGTAACTGTCCCACAGGTCCCTGAGGAACCTTTTTAACAGGCTATTTGTCTGTTGTTTAGTCTATTTTCATCATTATTCAGTTATTCTCTCCTTGTCTTCTATTATTTGCTATTGAGCTTATCTAGCAAGATTTTTTACTGTTTTTATTTTTTTTTAAGTTCTATATTTTTTTATTTGGTTCTTTTATATATCAAAAATTTCTATGTTGAGATTTTCTATTACTTCAAATGTGTGTAGATAATTTTTGTGGCTTATTAAAATATTTTTATAATGGTTGTTTTAAAATACTTCTCAGATAATTCCAACACATTATTCACATAGAGGTTAAAGTCAGTTAATTTTCCTTTTTCATTCAAGTAGCCATTTACTTAGTTATAGGCATTACAAGTATTTTACACTTATATCCAATGCACTTGACTCTTAGGAGATATTATGTCCTATATAATTTGCCTATTTGAGTAAATGGGTATTCTATTATTCTCAGTGGCCTCCAAGTTGAAGTTTTTCAGTATTTTTGGTGATTGTCAGGCAACAATTTCAGGATGCAACATGTAAGCCAAGTTATAGCTTTTTGTTGAAACAAGTTATAGCTTTTTGTTGAAAGCAAAAGTATACTCTTACCAGAGAGAGCAGGCAGGGTAAAAGAAAGCAGCTTGTAGAGGGAGAAAGTGTTTTTGTTTGTTTGTTAGTTTGCTTATTTTGTGTTTTAAAATCTTACTAATAGAAAGGAAGCATAGTCAAAGCTAAGAATTTGACTTTTACTAAAAATTGGGGTAGTAATTCCTGGAATTGAATTCCCTCCCTTTTTCATACTTGATTTAGTTATTTGGGGACTATCATAGTGATTTTAAGGGCAGATTTTTTTTTGCAGTTTTTGGCCAGGGCTGGGTTTGAACCCACTACCTCTGGTATATGGGGTCCACACCCTACTCCTTTGAGCCACAGGTGCCGCCCTGGGGCAGAAAAATTTTAATTTCTCAATATAAATGATAGTATAATTAGCTGGATTTTATTCATGTAAAGTGACAGAGATAGCTGATGAGTAAGTTGAAGCCATTTCTTGCCTCTGGTTATAATTCCCTTTATTTAGCTTCTGCCTGAGGGTTGTTTACTTTAACGCTTATACCTAATTTGCAAGGCCCTGCATCCAATTTCAGCCCTGTCTCTTAATTTTCTAGTCTAACATTATAATGGTCTGATTTTATATGTCACCCCAAAATTGGTATGTTGAAATCTTACCCCCCACGGTGATGGTATTTGGAAATGGAGTCTTTGAGAAGTTATTAGTTAAGCAAGGTAGAACCGTCATGAATGGGATTAGTGCCCTTGTAAGAGAGAATCAAGAGAGAACCTTCACATCTTCTAGGATGTCAGAATCCAGTAAGAAAGCCTACATACAAATCCAAAAATGGGCCATCATCAGACACCAAACTTACCAGTTCCTTGATTTCAGGCTTCCCAGCCTCTAGAACTGTGAGAAACAAATTTCTGTTATTTCTAGATTATTCAGTTTCTGGATTTTTGTTATAGAAACCTGAATGAACCAATATAACTATTTAGGATTAGATGAAAGGCCTGCCCTACATTTGTTGGCTTTGGATTCAATGACAATTTATGTTTTGTTTATAATGTTCAGAGCCTTTGCAGTGTCATTGTTGCTTAGTTGGTGTCATTGTTGCTTAGACAGTATCCCTATTGGTACTGTTTGTGGGGTGTTAAACTTAGGTTTACACCCTAGGTTTAGGTTTATCTCAGAGCAGTGGAAAACATAATGCTTCCTTGGCTAGGTATTAATTGTAAGGGATATCTCCCATCTCATGGAAATGGAGAATCCTTCCTACAGTTTTTTTTGTTGTTGTTGTTGTTTGTTTGTTTGTTTGTTTGTGCCAGCATTTCGCTACCAATGTCCTTCAGCTAACTGGGCATTTTTTGTCCTTTGGTGGTAGTCTCTGTTTCTTAGAGACAATGAGTATCCCTAGGCTAGCTCTTTTCTTTATCAAGGTCCTCCTCCTCTTTTTCCCAAAGCTGCCTAGGTATCTCTACATGAAAGGTCCCCTAGTGTTAATGTTTAGTGGTCTATCAATCCTTTGATTCACTTGATGTTGTCAGAGGGGCTCCTGCTGGAATCAAGGGAGAGGTGAACCTGAGCTTATCTTTCTGCCTTTTGTTGCTAGGATTGGGGTGAAAAAGTGCTCTGTCATGGCTTCCTCCTTCTGATTTGCGGGGGCATTCTTACACTAGTCTTCCTCTAGTTCTAAAGTGGTTTGCCTTTCTACCTTTTGCATATCTTCTTTGGTTGTCCCTGTGCTATTTCTAGGATTTATAATTTTATAAAGTATATTGTATTATATCATCTAGACCAGAAATAAACATACACTTTTTAAAGATAATTAAGACCTCACTGTGTTGATATTCAACTTTCCTTGTCAATAGAGCTTGTTCCACCTTCTTTAAAAAGAATTACAGTAGACTCAACAAGAAATTAAAAATCGTATCATTATTAATTCTAATAGAGGTATTTTACTTTTGCATTTTTGAAATGTAGAGGGATTGTCACAAAAAGACCATATTAACTATTATCACATTGTCTTTCATCAATCACTTTCTTCCTGTATTTTTGAATCAAGTAATTAACATCTAATTTTAAGTGCAAATTGTCTTTGGTTTAGCACTACAATGAAAATTATGTTTAAACTTCCAATTAGGATAAGGCAATTTAATGTCAAATATTAATAGTTAATTTTTATATTTCTTACTGTCCAAACTAAATACTTAGGTAATCTTGAAATAGTTATCGTTATCCAGCAAGGTGTGAATTACATACTAAGCATTTACTATAATAATCGAGCACAGAAAATTAGAATTTCTATGAGCAAAGATAAAAAATACTTCACCCCTATGTCATCAGTGTACCTTACACATATGGCCTTTAGTTTTAAATAACAAAAATATTCACTACCTGGTTTTGAGCAAAGGAAAAGAGTTTATAAAGATGAGCACTTTAATTTTTTTATTACAAATCCACAACTGAAGAGATGATGTTCTATTAAAAGTTGAAACAGTATAAGCATGGAAATGACATGGTTTCTTTCAGGAAACTATTGTTTTGAAAAACATTATTTGTAATATAGGGTCTTTTATTTTATATCCCTTGATGTCCCCTACCAAAATGCAAAGAGGTGTCATCAGACTATTAGTTAAAGGTTCACCAGAATAGAAATTCATGTTTGCAAAACTGAATTTTATAGATTTCACTAATCCAAAAGGATTTTACCATATTTTACTTTGAAGTTATGCTCAACAGAAAGTATCCAAAATACATTCCTGCAAACATACTGTTATGGAAAACAATTAATTGTATAGTAGCATACTTTTTTTTAATAAAATTCAAGAGCAATTTTATTCATTTATTTTTATGGATTTTATTACTACAAAATTAAATTATTTTTATACTTCAAATGACTTTTCTTTAGGAAACTTTCTAACAAAATACATTGCTAATAAAATTATGGTATCATTTTATATTTAAAGTTGCTTTTATTTTTCGAAATAAATGTTTCCTCTTCCATGCAGAATTTTACTAATTTATGTACCACCCTTGCCACTGTTATAATCGCAAAGTCATGGCATTTTTTATTTCCTTACAAATGTTTTACATACATCAGTGGACACATAGATTAGTCGAAATAATTACAAGTGCTTTCAGCCTGACTACAACATCTTGTGATTCATTATGATTTGATAATATTGTTAGTTACTAGTAATCAACAAAAAAATTAGTTTATACTTGATTATAAAATTATGTGCAAAAATCCCCCAAAATTGAATTGTAATACATAAGCAGGGAATTGTCAGTGATTTTAAGCCTCATTTTAAAAACTCATAAAGTTTCAATGCAAAATGAGAACATTAAAAAAATTAGAGCATTATAAGGTCTTGGAAAGATTTATTCTAGAGTAATTTTACAAAAGTGCTTGGAATCATTTTGTTATTCTTCTTACATGTAACATCTCATTATTTCCACAGGCATATAAGTAATTTTAAAAGACCATAGAGCAATAACTAAATAACTAAAAAGAGACAAATTTTGAATTGTGCTGACAAGTTAACTGTGAGAGAGCCTATTATCTCCAAACAATGAGCTAGAATATGCCTATATATCATATATACTTGAGTATAAGCCGATCCGAGTATAAGCCGACCCCCTTAATTTCACCCTAAAAACTGGGAAAACTTAATGACTCAAGTATAAGCCGAGGTGGAAAATGCAGCAGCCACTGGTAAATTTCAAAAATAAAAATATATACCCAAACAATTACAATAATTGAGGAATCAGTAGGTTAAATGCTTTTCAATATTTATTGCTAAAGAAAAACTGTAAACTAGCAACAACAACTTTAAAACTTTAAATAAAGTGCAGAAAAC
>CAUYPK010001192.1:0-11246 GCA_963574355.1 Loris lydekkerianus
TTCTACATTTACTAAGTTTCACATGTACCCTTGTAAGATGCACCATAGGTGTAATCCCACCAATCACCCTCCCTCCGCCCATACTTACCCCTCCCCTCCCTTTTCCCCATAGTATTAGGTTATAACTGGGTTATAGCTTTCATATGAAAGCCATAAATTAGTTTCATAGTCGGGCTGAGTACATTGGATACTTTTTCTTCCATTCTTGAGATACTTTACTAAGAAGAATGTGTTCAAGCTCAATCCATATAAACATGAAAGACTGCATAATATTCCATGGTGTACATATACCACAATTTATTAATCCATTCGTGGATTGATGGGCACTTGGGCTTTTTCCATGACTTAGCAATTATGAATTGGGCTGCAATAAACATTCTGGTACAAATATCTTTCTTATAATATGATTTTTGGTCTTCTGGGTATATACCTAGTAGAGGAATTATAGGATCGAATGGGAGGTCTATTTTAGATCTCTAAGTGTTCTCCAAACATCTTTCCAAAAGGAATGTATTAACTTGCATCCCACCAGGAGTGTAGAAGTGTTCCCTTTTCTCCACATCCATGCCAACATCTCTGGTCTTGGGATTTTGTGATATGGGCTAATCTTACTGGAGTTAGATGATATCTCAAAGTAGTTTTGATTTACATTTCTCTGATAATTAAGGACGATGAGCATTTTTTCATGTCTGTAGGCCGTGCGCCTGTCTTCTTCAGAGAAGTTTCTCTTCAAGTCCCTTGCCCAACCTGAGATGGGATCACTTGTTCTTTTCTTGCTAATACGTTTGAGTTCTCTGTGGATTCTAGTTATTAAACATTTGTTGGAAACGTAACCTGCAAATATCTTCTCCCATTCTGAGGGCAGTCTGCCTGCTTTACTTACTGTGTTCTTGGCTGTGCAGAAGCTTTTTAGTTTGATCAGGTCCCAGTAGTGTATTTTTGATGCTGCTTCAATTGCCTGAAGGGTCCTCCTCATAAAATATTCGCCCGGGCCAATTTCTTCAAGAGTTTTCCCTGCACTTTCTTCTAGTATTTGTATAGTTTCATGTCTTAAGTTTAAATCCTTAATCCTTAGTCTATCTTAGTTAATGGTGAAAGGTGTGGGTCCAGTTTCTGTCTTCTACAGGTCGCTAGCCAGTTCACCCAATACCATTTGTTAAACAGGAAATCTTTTCCCCACTGAATGTTTTTAATTGGCTTGTCAAAGATCAAGTAACAGTAAGTAGCTGGGTTCATCTCTTGGTTCTCTATTCTGTTCCATACATCTACCACTCTGTTTTTGTGCCAGTACCATGCTGTTTTGATCACTATCGATTTACAGTATAGTCTGAGGTCTGATAGCATAATTCCTCCTGCTTTGTTTTTATTTCTGAGTAATGTCTTGGATATTTGAGGCTAAGATAGTCCTTTTTGCCCTCCCTTTGAACCTTCCACCATGTGATCCCATAGTATTTGTCCCCTCCAAAGGATGCAGAAACAAAGTACCATCTTGGAAGCAGAGACCAGGCCCTTACTAGATGTCAAATCTGTGGGTGCCTTGATTTTAGACATCCATCCTCCAGAAACTGTAAGCAGTAAAAATTCTGTTGTTTGTAAATTACCCAGTCTGAGGTATTTTTGGTGTAGCAGCCCAACAAACTAAGACTCTCCATTGATGTCACCATCCATGTCTTCCTCCAACCAGGAGAGGAGGAAAACCAGGTTCCAACTCTGAGAATGTGCCAGAGGCTATTGGGAAATCGTCAGTCTGTGGGTGACAGGGACACTCACTCTACAAGGTACTATTTCTCACTGAGTGGATGGAGGTGGGCAGGAGAACCCCAGCCGTCCCTTCTCCCAGCACCCCTCAGATGCCTGAGTTCTCCACACATCTCAGGATCAACCCCACCCCAGCAGACTATGACCTCTCAGCTCCCACAGAAGTCCTAAAAGTCACAAGCCCACCTACAGCACCCTCCTGAGCCAGCACTCTGGTGCCCTGGAGGAGTGTCTTGTCAAACCTAAACTCCATGGATTCCCAGGAACTTATCTCCACCAGGAGATCAACACTGTCCCCACACAACAGCACCCACTGGTAGCCTAACCCATAGTTAGGAGGGTCCCTTGGGTTACCTGCTGGGGTGGAGAAACACCCCAGCTCCAGCCCTTGGCCCCTGCTCTTCTCAGCTAGGCCACCGGTACTCTGTCCTGGAGTGGCTTCCTGCCTCTCGGAACACAGGAAGCCAACATTGTTGGGATCTAAATGGCCTTTTCCTCCTCGACTTTAGTTGGAAAATGAGCACATAGCTTCAGTGTGCACCTGACCCCGGCAATAACTGCTCATATGCCTTGTCCACTTTCAGCTCCTTCCCCAGCTGGCAGGGAGACAGGCCAGGATGCTCATCTGCTCACCAGCCACTCAGCCCTGCCCTGCCTATCCACTTCCAGGGCCCAGACTAGGGGTGTGTGGTGGTTAATTTCATGAGTCAACTTGTCTAGGCCATGCTACCCATATATTTGGACAAATGCATTCTACATGTTTCTGGGAAGGTATTATTTTTACATGAGATTCACATTTAAGTTAGTAAACTTTGTGTAAAGCACATTATGCTCCATAACGTGGGTGGGTCTCATCTAATCAATTGAAAAACTTACCTAAGCCATAATGAATTCTGCCAGCACACTGCTTTTGGAATTGACTGCAACACTTCAGATGGATTTTGGACTTTGCAAGTCTCCACAATCACACTAGCAAATTCCTTAAAATAAATCTCTATCTCTATCTCCATACAACCTGTTGGTTCTCTTCTTCCAGAGAACCCTGACGAATGTCTCAGGAGGTGGTCTGAGGGCTGACCTGGCTCTCAAGTAGGAACAAGAAGAAATCTTCCCTAGATCATCCCATCTGGTGGCTTTCAAACTTTTATTTTTGCAGCCAAACTCTTCGTGCAGATGGCCTCGTTGTATGTAGAATCTCATTGATGTCAGTTAAGATTTACTGAATCCTTGCTAGGGGCCAGGCTCTGTTGTGAGCCTTGCACACATGCGTGTATTATCTTATTTAATCCCCACAGTAACCTGATGAGGGAAGTACTGATGTTCGCCCCCCCCCCTTTTTTTTGTAGAGACAGAGTCTCACTCTATCGCCCTCAGTAGAGTGCCATAGCATCACACAGCTCACAGCAACCTCCAACTGCTGGGCTTAGGTGATTCTCTTGCCTCAGCCTCCCAAGTAGCTGGGATTACAGGCACCCGCCACAATGTCTGGCTACCTTTTTTGTTGTAGTTAGGCTGGGACCGGGTTTAAACCCGCCACCCTTGGTATATGGAGTGTGGCACCTACCCACTGAGCCACAGGCACCGCCCTGTTCATCCTATTTTAAAAGTGAAGAAACTGAGGCTCAGAGAGGTGAAGCAATCTGCCCAAGTTCTCACTGGTAAAGGTCAGAGCTGGTATTTGAATCCAGGACATCTGAGCCAAGTGCCAGGCCACCACATCATTTGACCTAACATATTTAACTCCTAAAACCACAGCTGCTCTTATTGAAGTTGGCAGGGGTTCCAGAACCCTGACACCTTAAGACTTCCTTTGCATTTCATATCTTTCCCACCCTCTTGGACCCCTAAAACACCACCAAGAACCTTAAAGCTTCTTTGAAACACAATTTACAGCCTCTGCTCTAGCCTAGCTCCCTCATTAAGAGAAAAGGGAAAGCCAGGCTCAGAGAGGTTAAGTGTCTCACCCAAGGTCACACAGTCAAGAAGTGACCAGCCAGATCTAGAAACCCAGAGTCTTCCCACCCTACCAGACAGCCTCTAATAGATTCAATAAGGTCTTCAGACACAGGGGAAGAGCTGGAGTCCCCAGAGAGATAATGGAGGGAAGGAGTTCCTGGAAACAAGTTTTCCCTGAATCTACCCAATGAGGCTTTCTGGCCCAGCATTTCCTATTAAAAGCTGAATTCTCTTTCCAGGTACATCCTGCTCAAAGGAAACTGCAAATGGCTATTTCCCTCTGACCAAAAGGCATTGAGAAGGATAAAGATCCAAACCATTTCCACACAGCACCCCTTGTCAGCTCCTGAGCTGACATTCTGGTCTCTTCCCTTGGGTCTCAGCTTGGTGGGAGACGAGGGTCCTTGAGCAAAACTCTGAACCCATCCAGCCTCCCTCTGGGGACTCCCTTAAAGCACTGTCCCAGGGACCTGTAGGAAACTCACTATCTGGAATAAAGACCCAGCCTACATGTGCCTTCCCTATTGAAGCCTGACAAGTACATGGCTGCTGAATCAGAGACACCTGTGTCAGCTTTGCCAACATGGTCTATGATTGTCTGACTGTGTCCATCTTCTTCAGTATGGACTGGCTCCCAGCACCAGCACCTGGCATGGCATCTAGCCCAGAGGATAGCTCAGCTCATGATTGTGGGATGGATGCATGGTACCTGGAGGAGGTGAAATGGCAGCTTGTGCTGGGCAAGTTATCCTGCCTTTGTGAACTCCCACCAGGGGATTTTTCAAGACCCTCTTACTGTCTAGGCCTCATTGAGCTTCCTTGGTTCAGCCTCCTCAATCATAGATGAGAAATCTGAGGCCCTAGATGTGAAGAGACTTATTTAAGGTCACACAAATTGTGAGAGGCAGAGCCAGAAATAGCCCAGGCCACCAACGATGTCCCTCTGCCTCTTGTCCTCTCATTTTCTCAGCCACTAGTATATCCCTCACACAGAGCTTTAGTCCCTAGCATTAGGAACCCACCCCCACCCCCAGTTGCACAGTAACCTCCAGAGACAAAGGACAGATTTCTCTTCACCCTATAGCACACAGGAGGAGACAGACGTAGCACAGTAAGACTTTCCCAGGTCTCCCAGAATGTCTTTCCCTGTATGTCTATTACACCCATGTGTCCTGCCACCTCGCTTCCTTGCCTGTCTTTGCGTCTCCCAGAACCAGGACCAGACCCTGAGCTCCTTGCCTCCCTTGCCCACCCCTACTGTCATATTCCATCAAATGAGAAATGCAGGAGGGCGGGGAGCAGAAGAATGGTCCACGCTATAGAGCCAGTCAGCCAGGGACAGACAGGACAGATGTCCTAGTGTCTCCAGGTATAGGAAAGTTTCCTCATTGCCCTCTGCCTCCAGCAGAAGTTTCCTCAATGTTGCAAGTCTCACAGAGCTGCAAATCTAGGGCCTTGGTATTCCGTATACGCCACCCCACCCATCACTCCCAGCCGCTAATCCAGGCCTTGCTGGGCTGAGCTGAGATTTAAATACTATGAGGAACCAGAGAGCAGAACAAACCTTTGTGCCAGGATACAACCCATACAACCACATCTGGCAGCCCTGGAGGGATGGGTGGGTGGGCAGGGAAGATGGTCTGTCCACCTCTTGCCACCACGACTTCTTGGTCCCAAAGACAGAGTTGCTCCACTACTGTATTCCATGGTGATCCCAGGGGTTTCCAACCTTGCCCCCAGCCTGGGAGTCTCAGTCCTCATCCTGAGGTGCACTTGGCCCGTACAGACAGGACACTTCTTCCTTCCCGCTGGCCGGTCGTCTCCACCTTCCATGGCCCAGTCCTGACACCTGGTGGTACCTCTGGAGCATAACCCTAGCTTCCTCCCCAATTCCCAACCCTGCACCAGGGCCCAGCCAGAGCTGCCAAACCAGCCTGGCCACCCACCCTCTCCACTGGCTCATACCGGCAGGGTCAGGCTGGGCTTTGGGTGAAAGGAGGGCCACTTTGGGAGCGTACCGTTCTCATAGAGTCAACCTCCCTCCTCAACTCCAGTCCCCAGGCCAAGTCAACTGGGGGACCTAGAACAAGGAGCCACAGGAGGCTTCAGCAAGACATGTGCCCAAGGTCACACAGTGAGGACTTCCTCCTGCCCCACCCCTGGGGCTGCCTCCTATCACCGCAGTCCCCTGGGATAATGGGAAGACACTAGGGGGAGAGCCAGAATCAAAGTTAGGCAGCCTCTGAGTGCAGGGCAGCATGGGGGACTGTTATACAAATGAAATGCAAAATCTTGCTCTCTACTATTTCCTCTGTGACTTCACCCCTGGCTCCCCCCCACACACACACCTCACCAGAAAGAACCCGCCAGACTTCTTCAGAGGAGGGTGACACCACGCGGCTGATCTCGGTATTGCAACATTTCCTTTGGGTCCCCTAAACTCATGCTGGGCGTCCCAGCCCTTCTGTTAAGGTCCCTGGCAGACCTCACACATACTCACACTCACAGGCTTCCAGCCATCCACTCCTACCTCCAACACCCAGCTGAAATGTCTTCTATTCCACAGGAGCATACACCCTGAAAAACCCACTCCATCCCAGTCAGCTGGGTGCCTTGGCAGGGGATGTGACCCTTCTCAGCCTCAGTTTCCTACTCTGTAAAATGTGGATGACACAAGTGCCTTCCTGATGCTGTCAGCATTAGATGAGGTCATGCCTGTGAGCACTTGGGCTTTACAAATTGCTCACTGGACTCTGACACCCAGGTCCCAGCCCACTGGGACATCAGCATAGAGAGAAATAGAGAGAATCATGTGAAAAAAAGCTCCAGGCCTACAAAGAACGTGGGCCAGCATGGCCTATTAGACACAGCCAGCATGGTCAAGGCTTGTACAAGGAGTGTGGGGCTAGGGTGGGAGCCCTGGGGCAGAGAGCTGGGCAGGGCTGACCCTGTGGGCCCTGCAGCCCTGGGAAGGGGCCTGTGCTTTGTCTTGAAGCCATGGGGGCTCCCAAAGACTTTGCCCCAGGGGACTGCTGACATAACCAGCCCCACTGGAAGCTGGTGTGGGGGTGGATGGCAGAGAATGGCTCAGGAAACAGGAGAAGGCAGAGCTGAGGCACTTGTCCAGGTGAGAGATGACGGCAGCTGAGCTGGAGGAAATGATGCCAAGCTGGGTGACTTGAGCTGTCCTTGGGTGCCTGGTGACTGATAGGATATGAGAGAGAAAAAGAGGGGGCCCTCTAGTGAGGCAACTGGATGGATGATGGTGTCAGTCTCTGAGACTGGGGACAGGGCCTCCTGCTGATGTCACTGAGTGATCTGGGACAAGACATTGACTTCTCTGGCAACAGTCTCAGCCAAACACAGGATGTGCCAGAAGCATGTGAGAATAGAGATCGAAAGCGCAGCAGCCAGCATGTCCTACAACAATTCCGATTCGGGGCCTCCTAAAGTCACCCCTAAACTGCCACAGGGGAGGATTGTGGCTTGCCTTCTATGCAGGATTCCCAGTGCCAGACACATGCCACCCACATCCACACACTCAACCAGATGACATCCATGTGACCTCCAGGCCCTTCCACAAACCCTCCACACGGCTTCCACATGCCGATGACGTACTGTCTATGTACCACACACACACCCTCAACACACCATCCACACACACCTTCCAGATGCCATTCACATGCCATTGACGTTAGCATACCTTCTTCTGCCATTCACACGTGTACACGAGCTACATGCCATTTACCACCTGCCATGCCCACCATACCAGCCTACATGCTCGCCATCCAGTGAACTCTGTCAGAATCCTTCTGCAGATGAGAAAGGTACCAGCTTGGACCCCCACGATGTGTGCACAGCTGCCTGGGCCCAGCCATCTCATCCCCTTAGTGGTGTTCCCATCTCCCACAGCCTGGCCAGCCACGCACCTTTGCAGGTATAGCCCTCCCGGGTGATGACCTGGCGGCAGATTCCACAGGGCTTCACCTTCTTAAAGGTCTTCACCTTGAAGTGGTGTGTCTTGGGGGCCTCCAGATCCTCTGGCTGTGGGAGGAGAGGCACAGGGTCAGTGCTGGCAGGAGGCCGGGGTCCTGGGGAGAAGTTGGGGGGCTGGGAGAGGTAGGCAGTGACTAGGAAAGGGATGGTAAGAATCCGTCAGGGTTCAGTGGAGGGAAGGAAACCCAGGGATAGAGAAAGGTCTCATTCCAGACTCCTAGACTCAGTGGGGCCCAGGGACTAAGGCCAGATAGCAACTTGCACAGCCTGGCATCCAGAGACCACAGTCCCCTGCATGGCCTCCCACTGTTCTTTTCCTTGTATTCACTGTCTCATTAAGGTGCTGCTTACACACAGTGGTGCATACATTTTAAATGTAGTGCTCAACACAACTTTATATATGTCTACCTCACAGAACCACACCCCGGAGGCTCCCTCAACCCCCCTCATGATAATACTATTGTGACTTCCATCACCAAAGAGGCATATTGCCTGACTTTCACACTTCATAGATAAGGACGCATCTGGTGTGTGCTCTCGAGTTCTCTCACCAACATCGGGTTCAGCCCCGCGGTTGCACCAGCAGCAGCTCCTTTGCGTTGCTGTGTCCCTTCATATGCACGTGCCAGTCTCTCTGCCTACACTGCTGCTGATAGGCCTTGACTTTTCTGACCCAGGGCCTCAGAATGCCATTTCCCCCTTCTCTCCCCACCACCCTCACTCCCACCTCCTACTCCAGCCCAGAAGGCTTCTTCCATCTTTATGTTTGTTTTCTATTCTTTGTATTATGAAACTGGGGCTATATTGACTAATTTATACCCTGACACATGGGAAAGGAGAAGCAGGTTGGTGACCCAAGCCCTCCTCTGTGTCTAACTTGCAGTGAAGCCCTGGGCCAGTCACCACCTGCCACCACTACCACAGGCCTCAGTTTCCCCCCTTTGACTGGCACCACACCCCATTAGTTACGATGGTCTGTCCTTTACAACCACATACGGGGACACACTCTAAGCTGTAAAGCTCTGCACTGGCATCACCTCCCTTGGGGGCCCCAGCACAGGCAGTGCTCCCTATTCTGAAGGCTCCCCAGGAGAGGGATCCCCTACCCCAAGCCCTCAACCAGGGGTCTAACTGTATTCACTTCCCAGCAGCAAGGGCTGGGGTCTAGACACAGGACCCAGCAGCTGCCTCTTTCCCCTCTCTAGGCACAGACCCTTGTGACATCCCCCTGCACTCTCAAGCACACACAGAGACACATCACAGGCCTGTGGGGGTTGGAGAGGACTCTTCAACTTCCCCTCCTTGTACATGCTCCAGAGCCCCCAGCTCTGAGATACGGACTGGGAGGTGACAGCGAATTCAGAGGAGGAGAAGTGGCAGCATCTCACAGCCCAGTGTGTCAGTGTCTCCAGCATGGAGACCCCAAAGAGGAGAGTGCTGGCTGACAGAGACCAAGCCACAGAGACGCAAAACAAAACACAGGCAAAATGAGATCAAGTCTAAGGGGGTGGAGGGAGAAGCAGACAGAGACACAGCAGCAGAGAGACAGAGAGAGGAGAAAGACGAAGATCAAGGCAGAGATAAAGGCTGACAAGCACAACCAGACACTGAGAGACACACGCGAACTAGGAAGGGGGCCAGAGGATCAAAAAGGGACAGAAGGACACAGAAGCATCCAAGGTCAAATCTAGGAAGATCTGAGCGTAAAAGTACATAATGATAGGACTGGCATTTAAATGAGTCCATACTGACAGTAAGAAATGCAGTCATTGCCTCATTACAACATTTTGGTCAACCACAGACCAGCATATACCATGGTGGTCCCATAAGATTATCATAGTGTATTTTTACTGAACCTTGTTTAGATACACAAATATTTGTCACTTTGTTACAGCTGCCTACAGTATTCAGCACGGTGACATCCGGTACAGGTGTGTAGCCCAGGAGCAATAGGCATATAGCCTAGGTGTGTAGTAGGTTTGTGTAAGTTCACTCATGAAACCACCTAAGGATGCATTTCTTGGACCCTATCCCCATTGTTAAATTCCCATGACTATAACTAAATAAATTGAAAGTTTAACAAAGCACAGATATTTACCTCATCTCAAAGCACCCACCCTACACAGTATACTTACACATTACAAAGGGGGAAAAAAGTAACTTTTCCTGGCAGACTCCACTTTAATCAAGTGTAATCAAGTGATGGAAGTAACATCACCAGTAATGGGATGAATGGAAGTTGTGAGCCACAGAAGGGGCACTGGGAACAGACATTACTCCTGCCACATTCCTG
The DNA here is from genome assembly GCA_963574355.1 of Loris lydekkerianus. Lineage (NCBI taxonomy): Eukaryota > Metazoa > Chordata > Mammalia > Primates > Lorisidae > Loris > Loris lydekkerianus. The sequence continues at coordinate 10,004 of CAUYPK010001192.1, forward strand.
CCAAAAAGCCACTACCAGAATCTAATCATGAGGAAGCATCAGGCCAACCAGTAGGAGGGACAGTCTACAAATTAAATGGCCTAGAATCTTCAAAAGTGACAAGAACATGAAAGTCAAAGAAAGACCAAGGTGATTTCTACACTGAAGGAAGCTAAGAGATGTGACAACCAAAAGCAATGGCTGATTCTGAGCTAGATTCTGTTGATGACCATAAAGGACATCATTGGGACAACTGGCAGCATCCATGGCATCTAGATTAGAAGGTATTAAGGTATCCATGTCAGTTGCCTGATTTTTTTTTTTTAAAACATCCTTTCCTTTTATTGGAAATATTCCACCTTTACTTTTAAAATTACATCTTATTCACTTTTGTGAGTTTTTTTTACTAATTCTATATTTAAATTTCTAAAATTCTGCATTTCAATGTAGTAAGAGTTCTTTTTCAAATGATCTTTACAACCCAGAACACTGACACCAGAACAACATTCTCAAGTCACACTGTTTGACTATAATGAAGTAAAATATGAAAATGGACAGATTTCTGAATACAAGTATTCCCTCTGCTCTGAAGGTGAGAGCAAACTTTTAACATATAAGCAACACAGAACTCCATTCCTCAGGAGCCCCCTCAAACTCAGAATGCTTCCATTTAATAAGTCAATATATTAGTCTTAAAAATTAAAGTTTTGTATCTAAGAAGGACTGAAGAAAATTTATTCCTGTCCCCCACCAACCAGAACAGCTCTAATCAGCCCTTCTTCTTCCCACAAACAGGGAAGTAGTTGGGGCTGAAGGTTTTAAATATGAAATGTCAGCTCCTAAAACAATGCTATTTGCTCAAGGCTGTGCATCTTTGTATTTCCTTCTCAATACTTCCCCCATTTATAAGTTCATTTCCATACATACACTCATGCACACACACAAGCACCCACACATGCACTCTCAAGTAAGACACTTTTTTGTGTTTGTTGATAAATTATGATTATGAACTAGGTATATACGGGTTTCATAGGTGCTTTGTAAACATCAGAGTCACTTGGGTCCTTTTCTCCAAAGCCTAAAATCAAATTATACAACCAAGAATCCACTACTTTCCCACACACTGTTCACAGGCTGCATACTGACGAAGGGCAGAGAAAAAGTCCTCATAACTGATGTTTAGGTGGGAAGGCAAAGAGATAATCTCAGTCAATCTGATGTGCCAGGGAAGGTAGCCTAACGTGCTGTCCACAGGACCAGACTC